>JPKZ01004119.1:249952-264042 GCA_000803305.1 Toxocara canis | reverse complement strand
CCCTGTGTTTTTTTTTTGGGGGGGGGGGGGGGGGGGGTGGAAATTATACTCGCATTCACCTCACTTGCATTTTCTGTTTGGCCTTGCAAGGTTTACGTCAGTTCTTTGCAACGATGCCAATTGTTTGCGTCCTCTTTTGTTGTGCTAATTTCAGAATTGTTGGAACTCCAAGTGGGTTCTTCGAATTTCCGAAACTTGCTTGTTTTTTTTTGTCGTCAGTGATTAGCTTATGGGATATTTGCTAATGATTTTGCATTACATCCTCAAAAATTGAAGTTAATATTAAGCGTAGACTTGTCTTTTCATTGTTTTTTAAAACAAATTTTGTTCCGTCAACTGGAACACCAAAACGTCTGGGTTGCATTTGTGTTTTTTTAAACTGCACTCGATTATAGTTGTTCATTTTCACGTAAATTTCAGTTTCAAAGAGGTTCAATTTTTATTTTATCAGGTGTGCACGTTAGCTGTAAGTTTCAGTGTGCTAAGGCTTCAAGAAGGCGTTTATAATAAAGAGAGCATTTTGGAAGTGCATGCATAATTTGTTGTTCCATTATGTATGAGATGACACTCTATCACTGATTTAGCAGATCAAACTTTGACATAACGGTTATTAGGCGCTTATCATGCCAGATTATCTCCTCGTAACATATGCAAATTTTCGCTCATAATTTTAATACATATTTCAGTTGCTGATCTCTTGCATTTTAACGTAAGATAGACGCTTTTACGGAGAATGGATTTTCCAATCTCGACAACAAGGGACGTTTGCGTGAATCATGAACGCTTTTAACAACTTCAAATTGTAATGCCCACTCTTCAGAAATTGGTGATCTTGTAGCTGTAGCGGTCGACCACGATCAAATCGTATTTGTTCGTATGACTTAGGAGCTCGATCATTTGAAGGCTTATGAATTCGGTCCATTGTACATATAATTTTTTATTTCCAAAGCAAAATAATGCCTTCGCAGATTTCATGGCTCAGTATGTGTAACTGCCGAAGTCACTCGAGCTGGAATTGATGCGAATAGGTTTTTTTCTTCCCATCCCATAGAATTGTCAAATATCGGAATTTCTTTTTCTTACGGAAAGTCTAGATTAACTGAGCCACTGTCAACGGGGCTAAGGGTTGCTAAGGAGGTTAGCCGATTTTAGTATCCCCCTTAAATCTGGGCGCAGCATCGTCTTACGTATGCGTTGTGTCGCACGCGTGGCACGACTGCAGCAATGGTCAGTCATTATTGTCGCGGTCGCCGGTCGTTGTTACCTGCCTGCTGCTACTGCTGCTCTTCCTCAGTGTGGCGCACGCTGATCACAGGTTGTGTCCACGCTGAATACGCTGTTCACATAAGCTCACGCATTTTATATGTGCAGTTACCAGATTGTCTTGCAAGCAATCAACTCGCCAACAATTGTTTTCCATTTTCCTCTTCTATAAGTTTGGACGAAATGTGCAAATTACTTCTTTCTTGTCTACTGTCAGATGCGCAAGTGTTTTTAATGCGATTGCAGCGGAATGTTGGTTGCATTTAGCAAGTGGAGTCTTATTCCTGCGAACTACTGGCAGAGGTATGTTATCGGTGCAGCGATCCACTTTAAAAGATAATATCTGAGCCAGTTTGGCACCTCTCGGCGATGAAGCGGGCTGCTGCCACGATCACACCGCATGTTTCTTATCTCCTTTGTCGATGTGAATTCCTCCTCCTTTCTTTACGTTTTATTCAGACCATTCGCTTATACTTCGGAGCCTTCCACTCCCCCGCCTCCTCACTGTCCACCTCCCTTCCTTCCACATCGTTAATTCTATGTGCAGGAACCTTTAGAAATTTCATGGAATTTTTTCCCTCTGTTGTGTAAATGCAGAACATTACCACCTTTTACATTTGTAACAACAATGCTAATTAGGGTAAAAATGATAACAGCAATAAAGTGCTAGGAGACGTCCTTAAAGTTGCAATTTTTTCCCAAACGTTGGCGTCTTCCCCATGAGCCATTACCTTTTTATACAAGAACAGTTGCACCGTTTGGAAATTTTGGCGCACCGATTACGGAGAGTCACGTGTTCTCAGCTAAAATACTGATGAAAATTTCATGTTGCGTGATTGCCAAAGCGTCGAAGATCTACATACTCAAAAAAGGGCATTATTTGGGTGCCCATATGCTAATGCAACAAAAATTGCTTGAAGCAAACGTTGTGCGATTTGATCGCCATAGAGGAGATACGAGCACTAATCAGGGAAACTGTTGTGATAAGGTGATGGGCCTGTTTACGATTGTATTGTCGCAAAACCTGTTACAGCTGCTCGCTCCCCTTTCTCCTCTCGAAAGTGATATTTAATTCAACTCCTTCAGCGACTTTGTCGAATCCTTCAGTTGCATGTTGTTGTTCACATCTCTAGCGATTGTTCTTCTTGGGAAATGCAGCTGTTTTTTTTTTTGGGAGGCAATTTTAGCATTTCATTTACTACGATGGCAGCGCATCGTTGAGGTTAGGTAACTGCAGCACTTCCTAAGATATTTGATTACTAGCATAACTGCTCCCTGAACTGAACGGTTAGGAATTTATAAAAAAACATCTAAAAGTCAAAAGAAGGGCTTCGGAAATTTCTTCAAAGTTTTTAAAATTTTGAGGCAGTTCAGCGAATAAGCAGTTGTCTGTTGTAATCATCAACGCTATCGATGGTTCGTTTATTGGCAAATTGTGTGTAATTCGTTATGACCATAAAGTGGTCGCTTTTATTGTTCAACCAGATGCGCTCATCAGAACGTACTGTCAACTACTGGCAGTAATTGTTCTTTTACACTTTTGCACTTTCGGCTGTTCACCTCACACACTCTTTTGCTTCTTTTAAATGTTATCCGCTTTACTTTGTTTTTTTTTCATTCAACAGCTAGAAAATTATGAAAAAATAGGCGCTTTTTTTGAGTCACATCACAATTTTCAGTTTTTTCTCAGCTTTTTTTAGTCAGTCACATTTTCTTGTCATTTGCATCTGTTGATAAGTATGCAAGTTTTTTTTGCCCGAGTTTTACCGGATTGCTCACGAACAATAACGCTTTCGAGGTTTTTGATATTGTGAAATTTACTCATGTTTTCCGTTTTGCTGTAGGGCGAATATTTGTAACGGTATAGACATTTTAAATTTTAAAACGAATTTCATTTTATGCAACCGAAATTCACTTAACACATGTTCAGTTTCTATATAAATTCACTGCTGCTACTAGTCCGTTTAGCGACAATAAATTTTTTTTGCGGATATTTTCACTCTACTTGTTTCATTTTTGTGTAACCTTACACATATAAATTTTTTCTATTCACTGTGCTCCTTAAATGTTTATTTATAGTAAAGGAAATTCGGAAAATACTCTTTCATGTTTTTGATCGTTACTGAATGGAAAATTCTGGAGATTCTCCATTCAATAGAATTGGTGAATAGAGATTCACCAATTCTCTAAATGTCGAGCCAGGGGAATTCGGGAGATACCTTCCTCCACTATCCATTCCCCCACCCCCCCTCCATGCAACCTCCATCCCCCAGTCATTCTGCTGTCAACAATTTTTCTTTTTCATTAATTCTTATTCCTCCTCTTTTCTATCGTAAAAACAACACTTCTTCATCTATGATAGTGCACTGATGCCCCCCCCCTCCCCTCAACAAAAAAATTGTCATGTTTTGATTTGTGATTCTAAGATGAAATAGTTGTCGAAATGCGGATTACAGTTGTTCTTTTTGACGGTGATATCAAAAGGACACCTACCTCATTGTTGCTGTCACACGCATATGATGCGGTAGGGCAACGAAGAGCGTTTCAAAGGGGAAGGGGAACGAAGGCAAGGCGTTGTGTCTGTGATGAGAGGCGTTTTCAAGGTTGTTCCCTCCGTGTTCGTTTCCCAGTTTTTCGATATGCCTCTCACCTTCACATTAAAAAATCGTCTCTCTTATCGCCGCTATTTACAGTGCTTTTTTTGTGTCATTCGCGCGCATAATTTTGATCATGCTTATCGTTGAAAATTTTCTTGCGATTAGCTCATTTTGCCATGCTACATTAGCTCTGTTGTTTTTTTCATCCATTACACTGTACCAGGATTGTATGAGAGAGAGAGGGAGCGAGATTAACGGTGGAAAACTGGTAGATAGAGACAGAATAGCACTGCAAAAATAAAGTCATCGAGAAATTCATGAGTTAACGCCTTGAAAACCTCATTGTCAACCTTATTTTGTAAGCTCATATTCGTGTGACAAGGATTCCACTTTCAATCCACGCAATGCTGAGCAGCTGTTGTCATTTTGCGATAAGCAAAACCATAGATAGCACTTGTATGCACGTCAGAGTGAGTCAGTGCTCGCCGACGAGTCTGTTTATCCGTTTTCACGAGCTCCAGCTCGCTTCCAATTCATGATGGCACCCCAGTGGATCATGAAAACAAATCGCGAATAGAAGCCGCTCTTTTACTGCTTTATTGCAGCTAAATATCTTGCTCAGTATGCGCTGTCTAGTGGTCGATAATGGCAATCATTTAACATAATAAAGCAGTAGGGGGCCTGGCCCGACAATAATAGGTCGTCCCTGTGGTGTGCTGTTATTAGCAAAACAATGGTCAGTGATCATTGTTCTTTTCTTTAAAAAAAATCCTGATACTCTGTCTCGACGCGATTTTCTTTTTTTGTCTTGTTTATATCGCATTACTGTATTCATTTTTTCTTTGTATTGCTTAAATTCATGCATTACGTACATAGAGTCAACTTTCATATTTTATTACACATTCATTTTGGGATAATTTAAGGTATAACTTGTTGTGGTCAAAATCACAAATTATATCGCTTCGTATGCATCAGCACCTCGAGCTCTCCACGTTTACATCTCTAAAAAGCTTCGGCGTCACTTTTACGGAATGAATCGCCATGAGATTTTACCGACATACTGGACGAAAGAATACTATTTGTTTGGAATTTCACTTGTTAGACAACGTGAAAAGCCAATCTTGTTCGAGCTTTTATTGCCTTTCTGTTTTGAAAATCATGTGCTTTATCATAAAGTGAATGCGTTCTTTTGGAAGTATTTGATGACTAATCGAAGGACGTACTCGTTTTTGCCGATATCTTTTGCAAGACGTTTATCGATGTTTTAGACGAATTCCGTGAACGCAGCGAAGAGCGAATTATGCGATTTTATGTGAACGAAACGATAAAGATATTGTAAAAATATGAGTGTGCAATAAAACGTCACGCGTTTTGGCCTCATTAGATAAGGAGAGAGTAATGAAAATTTCTAAAAAAAAGGAAAAAAAAAACCTAAATCGGTCATGTTCTATTTAGCGTGATTAATTCGAGGTTCGCCATGCCACATTAGATCTCTTCTTGATGTCGTGAGCTTAACGTTCACCTCACAAAAATGGATGTTATTCATTTTTCATTATTTATATAGATGTTGCAACTTTAACGGCACTCAATTGTATGTCTATATCATCGTAGTTCTATGTGTTCACCCTTCCCTGTGTATAGCTGTTCTCTGTAGAATGTAGTTCCTTTCCGCTTACTATGTAGAACTGTTTTCTGTACAACATCTATACAATGTGTCCCTGAATGGACGTACATCCCTATGCAGATTGTACAGTTATTTGCCGTTTTGTGTTGATATAAAACGAAGAAGGACCATAGAATTCAGCAACTCAGCACAGACATCATGTGAATTCCCAACGATCTAACTTTTTTATATCCCTCTTGGTATCATCGTCTCATTCGTTTTTTTTGTCGTTGTGCCTGTTTCTGGTGTTTTCGCTGCTGCACTTCGCCTTGCTCGGTCTTTATGCAATAGTTGCCGCATATGATTCGCTGTCATTGTGTGTTTCACCTCGATTTTCATATTGCTAAACAGTTTTTTCCCCTCCTTCCCTCCCTCCCCCCTCCCCAAAAATACTTCAACTGTATTTCTGATTTCATACGGATTTACCATTGTTTTTTAATCATTGAATATCTTTGTTGTGTTTTGTGTTTTTTTTTAAGAGAAACTTTCTGCTTTGTTTTTTTTGTTGTTTACATAGGAACTTTTCGATTTGTTTCATTTCTTCTAACGGCTTTGCAGGGCGTTTCATCAGACCTAATTTTTGTCAGAATAAAAAAATTTAATATTTTCAAATGCTAGTGTTCATGAGAAAAACAAATGAGACGGTTGGTAGAAATTTATAAAATAAAAGTTGATGATGGAATATTTTCAATAATTGCGGTGCGAGTCATAAGTTTTCACATTGCCAATTATTTTATTGACAGATGGTGCAGTAGGAGATTCGAAAACTACATTAGAAGTTATCGATTTTGTAATTGACGCTCGGTTCGTTTTTTTTTTAAAAGAAACTTTCAAATTATCGCTGTGCTGTTAAATGGATTTATATGAAACAGTTTTTTTTGGATACGAAATATTTTTGATGCAATTTGCCATGAACAGATGAATCGAGAGCAAACGGTTGGAAAAAAAAGCATAAACGGGAATAGTTTTTTGTACCTGGAAAGGAATAATTAAATTAGAAGATTAGTGATGTAGCAAACTATATCTTAAAAATTTGTTGTTCTTGAAAGAAAATCACTGAAGGTTAAACTGTTTTCAAATTTCGCTAAAAGTTTTCCTTATCTTTTAAATTTTTGAAAAGATTGCCACAGTTCCCTTATTTAAAAAAAAACTGCATTTATGCGGAAAATTTGTCACATCATTCAAATCATTTCCTAACGTTACCATGTTTGACCTGATTGGTTGAAATTTTAGACGAAAATTCGCCCCATATGGGTTCACTGGATGCGAGTGTTAGTGGTTAGCCAAGCAAAGTAGGAAGCGAAGCTAGAAATAAAGTCGCTGGATGACTATTAAGAAAGGGAGTATGCTGGTTTTCAAAACTGGCACGTACACACCGACTGCTTTCAACAGCAATGGAACAGCACCACATTTGCATAGAGCATCGCTCAATTTCGATACATCGGCGTAACCCTACGCACATATGGTCGTCTTATTCATCGTTGCCTCCTGTTGTGTCGGTTGTCGGCGTGTAGCCACCACACACCACTACTATTCGACACACAACTCACAACCACATTTATTCGACACCGCACACCATCTTTTGCGGCACGCTTTACGACCATCTCTTTATAACGCTAACTCTGCTGCCAAAATTGAGAGAATCGAAACCGAAAGTGTTTTAATGTTTTCGAAGGGTCACTTGATTGCGTTCTGTCCTATCGAACTATACTCGCCGTATTTCACCACATTTCGACATTTTTTTCCTATAAAATTTGGTCAGCTGTTTAGAAAATTATTATATGATGTACGATTATATGGTAGTCGAAAAACAACTTTTTGTGGAAGCGTAAAATTCGTAAAATCGTTTCATGAGATAACCTAATGAAATCTGAATTCTACGGATTTGAATTCCTCATTTTCGCGATAAGTTTTGATCATTTTATAGGTGTTGAGTTCGTTCTGCAAAATTATAACTTACTCGTAAAGCTGTACTGTGCTCAATTTTTTTTCAAAACAATATTTTCAATGCCATTTAATTGTGTCAAAAAATTGCTTAAGATTCTTTTTCAAACAGACAACGTGAGGTTGTGCCCTCTTACTTTATAACTCAAAAAGAAGAACGTCCGAATAATATTTGCAACATGCTAACGAATCGTTGAAAAGCGATCAACCTATGTAACGTGATGTGTGTTTGTGTAAGATGTACCAAAAGTATGTTAAATAGAATTTTTTTTCTGTCGGAGTTAGCAACAGCTGCTATCTGTGTGTAGTTGTTGTGGATCCGGTATAAACTATGAAAGGCATTTGCCGATGGCTGTGCTCGTAAATCGACATTGAGCAGCGCGCTTAATCAATTTGTAACAAATCCGATGCGTTTAAGCAGTGATTTTAAGCACCCACTTTCGTACGACACTTTTTCCTCGAACTCAACTGCTCTGTGTGTATATATATATATATGTGTGTATGTCCATTTCTCTCCTTCTACAATCTCCCTTTGTTTATCGGTATTTGCTGAACTAACGAATTTTTTCGGTGATAAAACCAGTAATATTATTGCTTTTCACTCAATAGCCGTTTTGGTGAAGCAGTCACATTTCTTTAATCCGCTCAGGAAGCTTCACAGGAGAAACATATTTTCTCTTTTTTTGGCTGTTTACATCTGTTTCGAACCAGCACAAAAACTCACCCTTTTTACCAGCTTGCTGTACTCTTTTTTAAATCTTTTTTCTTGATGGTGTTCATACCTTCAACTCAACACATTCATTACAGCCTAGTTCACTTTCAACATGATCAGTAGCGCTGTCTTTCAGTACGACGAAAACACTTTATAACGTATTGCTTAGTGTCATGTTTCACTGCATACAGTACAGCATCGAAATAATATTTTGCGATATTCATCCGTAGGGCGCATATGACGACTGAATGAATCATGAGAAGAACCGACCGTTGAAATACATCAATTCATATCGTTGTTGCAGTCAATTACATTCGTTTCTCATCATTGTTGAGAGCACGCGTCTAAAGTGTTTTATATCCGTTTTTTGTTTTTTTCTTGTTTTACGCAATGCGATGAGCTTGAAACTGCTGTAATCTCATGTGTCATGAAGATTAGCTTTGCCTACAAGAGGAGCAATTTAGATGAACGGACTTTTAAGCAATACTGATAAATACCATAGTACCGTGATTGTTCATCCCTTGTTGATTAGTTGTGTGTCCCTGATAATGCATCCCCTAGATTCGATGTTGTTGACTTGTAGGTATACTGTTTGTGCTAATACTATTTATTTATTTGTACTTGTCACGCTTGCCAGTGTTATTTTGCCGCACTTATTATTGTACTTATGCGAACGCTACTGGCTTACTCTCACTCACTACTTTTATCGATGCTATTCACTTTTTATTACTTCATCTATCTCATAAACGTGTGTTTTTTGTTTCGTTTGAGGTGCGCGTATAGTGGAGGTACCATCATGCGTTGTTTGTTCAGGACAGTGGCAGCGGCGACGGCTGAAGACGATCGGCTGTGAAGAGAGTGAGCTGCAGCAGAAATGCTGCCGCGGAAAGAACTTTCCATCATCCCCTTGTTCATTATTCTCATCACAGGTGTAACACCACAGTTGTCAGGTAAGCAACTTTTATTCGCCTAATTAACATATAATGATAACGTAATGACCTTTAGCCCAATGAAGGAAGGGTTATGACGCCACAACATTCTCGTCAAGCTTAACGGAGCGAACACTTCCGAGATTTTTGTATTTTGCCTTTTCTTTTCGAGAATATGTGTTCTCACAGAGACAGTACGAGTACAGGAAGTGGTCATATTCTCATCATTGAAAACATTGTTGTTTTACCAAAAAAGTCTTATTTTTATTCATTTTTACTCTTTTAAACAGTTGAATTTCATCAGGCTGTTATAGCTAACAGGCCTTTTCCACTCTTGGGACTTCTAATAACCTAAGATAGCAGTATCCATAGAAAAAAAAATCACATAATATATTGATAAATTCGCTGTGACATTCCTCGTTTTTTTTGGCTTCAGTTTTTATTTGCCTTTAACGGAGTCGTAGTGTTTGCAGCTAGTAGCTGTTAGCTTATGAGCGTTTTGTGGTTGCGTCTGATTTATTGAAGTGTTCGCAGTATGCATCAATCAGCGTGTTGCTAAAAATATTTTATGCCATGAGCGTATTGTAATATTTCTGCATTATATTTTGCAAGCGAAATTAATACGGTAGTCTTTTTATTTTTTGCGATGACATTTATTCCAAAATTGCGTTGGCAACTATTCGACCATGTATTCGTCTAGTAAGCAAGAGAGGCATAGTCATAGACACTGCGGAGAGGACTAGTCTCGAAGAATTTGGCTCATGATATTATGTAATATTTGTTTCGAAGTTTTCTTTATGGATTTCCGCTTGCTTCTTCTTTTTTTTGAAAAAGCTTTATTTGCGTTCGTAAAAACAATATGTGCATTGACGCGCTTTTTTTTCGTCTTGATTGGTGCGCCATGTTTGAAGCTTTTTGCCCTTTTTTTTCCTTTATTTCCTTAGCACCGATTTTTACGCTTCACATTTCCTTGCTTTCAAGATTTTGTCTCTTCTTTTGAAAGTTCATAAATATGCTCACATATACTAACTGTACATCAGCTCAGGCTTTATTTTGCAAATCCATTTTTTGGATTTGCAAATTTTTTGCAAATCCAAAAAATATTTTGCATACAGAAGAATTAACATAGTTTGACTTTATTGATGGCATCGGTTTTTTGCTTTGATCAGTCAGCCAAAAGTCATGACTTTTCACATCGTTAATTTCATATACGGCCCCAGATGATGGCAAAATCAGAATTATTTCCAATTCAAAATGAATCTGTTGCTGACGGGCGAGGAGAGAATCGTCTAGTGCATTTGCAGCAATGGATTGGCAGGATTGTACAAAGATGTGAAGAGTTACGCATTTGACCTCGGTTAAGGTATTAGTGGTAGCGACCCACACCTCTTTTATAATCTTTTCTGCATGCGCGCTTTGACTATGAACGCCATTGTGCTGTCATTAGCAAGACAAAAGAAGCTGAACGCCCTCACATCGCGGTGTCCGCGTTCGCTGTAGATCGCTTAGTGCAAGGTGAAAAATCTCTCGACACGATTTGTGTCCACATAATACGCATCAGAGCCACAAAAAATGCGTAGCCCACATTCGGGGATTAGTTTTGTACCACACTGCGGTTTTTTTGGTCACCAAGTTGTTGGGTTTACGTAAGCAGCGTATAAACTAGATCGTATGAGAATGGGTGGCTTAGCGCGTAGAAGCACAAGGAAGGGTGGGGGGTAGGGAGAGGTGAGCAATGTCTCGCCACTGTGTCACCGTGGTTGTGTTGAACTGACAAATATAGTCGATTGGGTTAACATGCAAAGGCGCACGAATAGTAGAAAATGGATGCGTGCACTCAACCCCTCTATTCCTCTTTCCGATCCCACCGCTTCCCTTGCTCGTAAACCATCGATTTCCTTAATCATCATTAAACCTCCGCAAACATTTTGCTATGATTGGTAGCCCTGATGAATGCAAGAATTTAAAAGCGATAAAAATTTTTGCTTTATTGATGTCTCATCTCTGCCGATTCTCCCACTCTCTCTCTTCTCCCCTCCTCTCCTCTCCCCAACCCCACCACATTCCAAAAAAATTCATTCTAATCTCCTCTCATCTCAAATTTCCCCAAATAGAAACTTTCAAATCTTTGGTAAATTTGTCTAAAAACTTTCTCGACTTTTGTGGCTGCACTTCTGCTCAGATGCATCCTTACTGAACTGCCGTCTCTACTCTATAGGGTGGTGATCATCCGTTGCAGCGAATCAATCGCAGCGAATATTGCATTAAAAAGAGCGATGATCACCCGTTTATATTATCCATAGCCTCAAAAAAAAAAGACGTTGAGTGAGCCGAATTTTTACGAGACAATTGATTTGTTCCATCGAGACAATTGTTAAAGCATCAACGCAGAAATGTACTTCAATGTTCAAACCTGACATTTCAGTGTTAATAGTGAATAAGAGTGAAATTGTGGAAAACAAAATGTGGAAGGAGAGGATGGATATTCTGGATATCGTCTTCCCAGTATTATTAAATGAGATGTTGATGCTGTAACATTTTTCAAAACTACAAATCTCTGAGTTACTCCAGTTCTAGTTTGGAATCCAATGCTGTTATTTAATTCGATTCTCTCGCGCGTCTGTAGTTTGGTAGGCGGTTTGAAGCATCTCCATTCTTGTGAGCTTCATTTCAGTTATATTTTATTTTCTTCACATAAACTGAACCGAAATTATTCAGGCACAGTTAGAGCTCGACTGCTGCGACACAGGGTGTTGCAGCGGTCCATGGTTCAATGGTTGTAAACAGAATTTTTTAGAGGAGTCACCATTTGTCATGAAACCGAAACCGGAGCCTTATTTTGTCTCGGAAGGTGAGCAAGGGGTCGTTCTCGAGTGCAGTTTCTCGCAGAAATTTTTGAACAAATCGCGATACGAGTCCAGTTGGACAGCCGTTACCGATGATGTCCCCAGGTAGAGTTTAGTTTACAAAGGGTTCGATTCTACCAGTTTTTAATGGGAATTCAGCGACACTTTGTCGAATTCAGTTTAGTTTCTAACTTCGATATTGCAGTGTTGTCTTGGTTATTTTGGAGGGCAAATAGGAGCAAAGTGAAAGCAGCAATATACGCCTAAGAAGTAAATCTTTAGGTAGTATTAGATTATCTCTGCAACGTTCTTCACCCAATGAGTTAAGCTGTTGTGCGGATATTTTAATAGGTTGCTGGAGGCGAGAAACACACAGTACACTTCTTATGCAAATTGCGAAAAGTTGTCGTGTTGGTTGCGCAACTGGAACATTTCAACATCTATCTACTTTTTTTAACGCATCAGGCATCTGACTCGGAACGAGGTTTCATTCGCGAAATCTCGATACGATCTTCTGGCCAATGATGCTCACTACAATTTACGCATAAGGCGGGTTGAACTGCTTCGCGATAATGGCAAATTTTATTGCACAATCCTTGACAAGGAGACTGGATCGCAGAAGTCAGCCGCCGCAACGATCGTCGTTGTTGGTGAGTTGTCATCGTCTCATTGCTTTCTGTGATTCAAGCCAACGATATGTTAAGCACGAAAATATTAAGGTAAAAGTAAGTGATTTTTATACAGCTTGGACGAATATGAATTACTGTTAAGGAGTATAGTTATGACACCTTTCTAAGCAATTCGCGCCGAGTCGTAAAAGAAATTTGACTTTTTAATGTTCTGCTTACGAAAAAAACAGTTACTTAAGCAAATATCATCAGTTTCTAGAAGCTTATTTAATGCCTTTCAAGATCGAAACAAATTAATCAAACCTTTTTTTGAACCATGCTCTCCATTAAGCCTTTTTATTGTTGTTTTTTTGGCTGACAGTCTTTTTTTGTTTTTTTTTGCCTAAATTGAAACTAATTTTGGTTGCCACGATGAGTGTTTAAAAAAAAAAAACGACGATCGGATATGAAGCAAAATGCTAGTTGTGAAATGCAAAAAGCAGAGAGCAATGATCTGACGACGTTCAAATATACCTGTAGAGGAACCAGTGAAATTTCCTCAACTTCACTTTCCGACTATGTGAAGGCTTTTAAGTTCTGCACAGTAGAATCCAATGCCACCTACAACTGCATGTTTATTTACTGTGCTTGCTTGAGTACAGGCGCTTTTTGGAATATAAGCGAAAAATTTGCGCGGGCTTCTTTTTATATTGTTTTTTTTCTGATTATTGGGGATTTCAAACAAATTTCTGCATGCGATTATGAAGTGAACAGGCGGAATTGTGTGTAACCTTTCATCGCGCATATTAATGCATCGGTGAGTATAAGGCGCTGTAAATTCAGCAGCGTCATTTCGTTTTGAAAAATGGACAACATCACTTTCTGGAAGCTTTTCATTGCAAAAGTTACGAAAGTATTCGACATAAACAGTTGGACACTTTCGCGATAAACGTTCGTCGAGGATGTGAAAGCCGCAAGTGAATGGTGAATGGTGTTGTCTAAAAAACCAAATAGTAAGAGGAAATTGAACAAAGGCATGCAACATATTAAACGCTTTGTTATATCTAGCAGTTATTAAATTTAAAAATCTAGCAGGTATTAAACAAGGACGTATTAAAACATGCCCTTTTTTTAATGTCTTATAATTGACAGGTTTCGTATATGAATGAGAACAACATGGAAATACCGCACGCCAAAAGCTTGTGGAGAATTTAGATAAATCAGAGTATTTCCGGCGAGAAATGTGGCTTTCACATCTTTTTTCGATTATGTATAATACAGTTTTCAACGCTTATAGCATGCTTTTATGTCATCAGTGCGCCTCTCATCGGCTGACATGTTTACCATTTGTTTTTAGCAGCTGAGTCAGACTCTTTGAGTGTTTCTCATACAACTAAAAGTTGATATTTAATGATTATGCTGAAAATATTTTGTGGCGAATGTCTTTCAGATGATTCGTTTAAGGTTCACGTCATACGCTCGTTTTGATTCGACTGACTTTTTGGCGTTGAAAGTGGACATTGTATTG
>JPKZ01004119.1:231814-249859 GCA_000803305.1 Toxocara canis | reverse complement strand
GGGTGTCAAGTGCTCTTTGTTCCCATTTAATAGAGCCTGCTCGAAAGTGTTTCTAGGTGCGTTGCGTATCTTGAAACTTCCATGCGCTCATATTTCTTCTCTTGTACTTTCCCTTGCTTTAGCCACTCTGACAGCGATTACTAGCGGTGATCCACATTTATGCATTTGTAGAGATTCCTTGAAGTTTGCGCTTTTAAAGACAATTGCAGTGTGATGTCCATTGCGTTCAGTGAATGAAAATGTGCTTCTTAATTTCTGCATATGAGCTTCCAGTATGATAGCACAGTTAAGAACTTAGCATTGTTGATTTTTCTTAAAATTGGCGATTTGTCTTAAGTATGGTATATATGTAAATGAGCATTAAATGGGTAGTTCCTTCATTAACGAAGTGCTCATAAGTCAGAAAGGTTATAACAGCACTGTAAAAGAGTAAGAAAATTCTTTCAAAAAATAACACTTGAGAGAATTCTATTTTCATGTTCATTGCAAATAAAAACATCTTCTTTTGATGCTTTCGTTAACATGGGCACTGGGAATGAAGTTTTACAATCATCAAACACATATTTTGTCGAATTAATGCGCTTCAGCTTCAACTCATGTGTGGGGAAGGGGGAGGGGAGGAGGTGAGATGGGAGAGGAAAGACGCTTTCATTTTTACTGTATGATCTTTGATTGGGGTGGGACATTTTCAGCCCCTCGATTGCAGACATTTATTAACGGTCACAACTGGATAGAGTGTAATATTCGTAAGAGAACTTCTACAGGACACAACTTTGATAAAACTATGCGCAAGTACATCTGCATACTACTGTTAGTTAATGGACTCGTCTATTTTCGTGGATACAGATTTTTTTGTCACTCTTGAGCATTCTTTTACGGCTCTCAATGAACTGCGTAACGATCAAATACAGCGAGCAAGTATTTTATTGTGTTCTCAGTTGAACGCATTCGCTAAACAATGCTTACATTCGAAACGCATTTTCACTGCATCGACAGTCACAGAGGCTTGAATGATTTGATAAAGAATCGCTCTCTGGATATGTTCGAGGAGGTTGCGTGGCGCTTTCACCACATCGATTAGTGCAGGGGCCGAAGATATTAGGGCTGACGGGATTAAGCAGGTGGTTTTCGAGGAGGGAATTTCAAAATGACGAATTTCCGCAACCTTACATGATTTTCTAGACATATTAGTCTAGGGGATTTTGTCACTTTGCCGGCTTTTCACATTGCGGTTTGTCGCTTTTTTGGTATAGTTATTACCGCTCATGAAAATGATGCAAATGCTTCAACATACTCCCGAGTTTCACGGTGATTTTTGTTGGAGCGAATTAGCATACTGTATTTTTTCCAAAGAATAATATGATTACTGTACTGTTGCGCCATCGAATTTCATTTTGATACGAATACTGCGCTATATCATGGTATATACAGTACAAGAATTGCGAATACTTGTTGTTAGATTGGCAGCAATGGTCTACTCTCATCAAGAGGTGAGATCTTGCATCACGTTGTTTTTGTATAGCGTCTCATAGTCCATCACGGTAAGTGAGTGATATGCTATCTGAGTAAAGGGGACGTAGGAATTGTATGGCATAGCTACCATTTGGGCCATTGATGAGGTCAGATCGTTGAACATTTTATGGCGAGACGAATGGTGATGATCGCTAGCATGATCACTTCGCCGCTCTCAGAAGGCAACTCTGCCAACGAAAAGGCCAGATCATTCCCGCTGATAAGAACACTAGTCAAATAATCGCAAAAACAAAGGTTTCGTAGAAATCACCACTGCTTCCCTGCGAAATAAACTTCGAAAATGGCAAATCGAATTTTTAAATCGCATGGAAATATTCGGAAGTCATATGAAACTCCTTTTTATCACTTGAGAGCTTTTGGAATACGCCAACTTGTTGGCACACAATTGTTTCCTCGTTCTTGTGCCTGAGATATGAAACTCACTGATCAAGAAGTGTTCAAACTGTTCGATCAATGGCTTGTAGACATAATGGTATGATGCGTAGATGCAATTTAATAGAATATTTGTCGAATAATAATACTCATGGAATCATGGTTAGAAGGAGCTTAAGAATTTGAGTCTTTTTGCTGCTAGGATTAAGTCTGTGCTTTTTTTTGCTATGACATTTGTCACTGTCGGGTTATATGTAGGTCTGTTCCAAAGGCGTCAAAAAAGTTTTTAAAGCCTTCCCATATTTAAGCTTTTATGGTGTTTCCACCTTTTGAATGCGATATCGGACTCTCGTTCGCTCGCTGTTCGCTAAGAAATGTAATCGACACAATTTTTGCAGCATAGAAACACCGTTTACATTCCGAAAATGTGCTTTGCCAATTTGTGTTCCATTTATGGGGCTATGAAAGTGAAGTGGAGGTGGGGAAAGGTGAGGTACACTTGTTGGTTCATCGTTTGTTCCACCCGGCAATACCACATCATAAATAGACACAACCGGTTTCAGCGAGCTCTTTTAAAATTGTTGGCGATTATATGAAAATATCTAATATGCTTTCTCTAATTTGAGCAAGGAAGACATTCAATAGAGAAATGGTTCAGTTGAGAAAAGGGTGTGCGGAGAAGGGCTGCTCATTTGTGGTTATATCACGTTACAGGGGGGGGGGGGGGGGGGGGGGGGGGGAGGGGAGGAGGAGCAGAATGAACGAAAATGCGTTCGCATCGGATATGCTTGTTTGCTCACATAACCATTTCGTTGCTCTAGCTGCAACTGCCGTATTTGCATATGCTCAGTTGTGCGTTGTAGAAGGACGTGTTGATGTGCAATGAATCATCCTCTACTTCTCCGCTATTGTTACGCTCATCTTACACATTGCCTCTGCTAACATATGCGTTTGAGAACTTATAAGCACACTTGTTGGTTCATCGTTTGTTCCACCCGGCAATACCACATCATAAATAGACACAACCGGTTTCAGCGAGCTCTTTTAAAATTGTTGGCGATTATATGAAAATATCTAGAAATGTAATCGACACAATTTTTGCAGCATAGAAACACCGTTTACATTCCGAAAATGTGCTTTGCCAATTTGTGTTCCATTTATGGGGCTATGAAAGTGAAGTGGAGGTGGGGAAAGGTGAGGCACACTTGTTGGTTCATCGTTTGTTCCACCCGGCAATACCACATCATAAATAGACACAACCGGTTTCAGCGAGCTCTTTTAAAATTGTTGGCGATTATATGAAAATATCTAATATGCTTTCTCTAATTTGAGCAAGGAAGACATTCAATAGAGAAATGGTTCAGTTGAGAAAAGGGTGTGCGGAGAAGGGCTGCTCATTTGTGGTTATATCACGTTACAGGGTACATATCGAAAAAAACTGTGCATTTTATACCTTGAAGGGAGGAAAATGTGTAATAATTGGGACAATAGAACGGTCTTTGAAATCCCACCAGTGTAATTTCAAGCGTAATACTGAAAGAATTGTAAAGACGTTATGTTATTAAAAATTTTCAAATGCATTGTGATCTTTAAAGGAAAGTATTGATGTGCACAGTGGTGAAGTTGATATACCTCAAGGGAGCGATTTCCATGGAGGCGCTATCTTTTCGTTTTAAGTTAGCTCCCTCATCTCATTTCCCCTCTTTGTCAGCATCATGGCGTTCACTATTTACTTGATTTGCAATAACAGTGTTTGCTATTCCCCATAGAAATTATCGTGCGAAGTCCATCTTGACATTTCTCGCTCACTTTCGTTCACTCTAGCCAACTTTGATTTCCACATGTTACCAGATAAACAAATCAGTCTCTGACACTAATAGTAAGCAGATCTTACGAAAACTTGGTTTTTTTGAAAATGGAAATTTTTCGGATATTTGATCTTAAAAAAAAAAGAAAGTCTTCAACCTAACACCTTCCTGCCCATGAAGTATTGAGGCATCACAATATGGACTGTTATCGACAAAGCGTTGTTCAGAACGTGCCAGTTACTACCACTACTCTTTATTCAGTAAAAAAAGCTGAGTAATATTTGGTTCCAACTTTATGACAGTAACCTTTGATTAAGAATGACAAAATCAGCTATCACTTTCTCGTATGTTTTGAGCCATTTGCGATCGCCAACTAGGCACACTTTTGGTTGTAAACCTAACAATTTCGACAATGTTGATGTAAATGTGAAGGAACGAGAATGAAAATCATCCCGCTGTGACAAAGCTAAAATTTTTAATGAGGAAGAATGATGAAAGTTCAGAGGAAAAGACAGCCGTTTAAAATTTGTCGCTCCAACACTAAAAATAGGGACACGTAAACCATATGTAAGAGCCGTAGTGAGTCGTGAAATAGCAAGCTGTTTCGTCGATGCGACCTGTCGCGGTCAAATATCTCATGTTCTATATAGATGATTGAAGGTGAAATAGCCAATTGTCGTGTTCCTCTGTGCGCACGTAGAGTTTCATTAAGTTTTTTTCTTCGATTTTTGCCACATTTTATGGTTGTGATTATTCGAAAGCGATGTGTATACATTGCGGTTTGATCGTCTCGAATGTATTCACAATTGACTTTTATTTGTGAAAAATAGAAAAAGAAACGCGCAGTAGATGAAAAAATCTAATGACATGCTAGAGAGGTTAAGAAAAATCAGATTTTGACGAGAGATATGCCAGAGCATTTTCCGTTATGCCTGCAGGGTCTTTATTTCTCCGCGGAATAAATGGAAGATAAAATGAGGGGCAAGTCTTTTATCGCTCACAGGTTGGATGAATTGAACGTATTTCGCTATGAAATCGGAAGTTGCTTCAAAGGCAACGGAAGAGATGGGACATTGCGCACATCAGCATCCCTTCCCTAAGCGTTGCCGATGTTACCTCAAACCTGCGGTTTCCCTTCCCTTCCGTTCGTAGTAGTTTTATAAATGAGGTTGTTTGGTATTCGAAACTGCAGCATCTATAGCAGGTATTCGTCGTAACAAAGAAATGTGTTGACTCCTATTTTTTTAAAATATATTAATTGTTGTGTATCACGGTGACAAACAAAAAGGAACGCTATTTGTTTTTCCATCAACCCTAGTGGTAAGGCATATCGTGATATTTCATCCGTTTTTGATAGTAAGGCGTTTTATTAATGACAACGGCCATGTGAGTTCTTACTTCAAATTTGCTCCCACGTTTCGGCACTTTCAGGTCAAGTATGAACAGATGCCGCACACAACTGTCGTCATCAGCAAAAAACAAGTCGAACAATCAAAGCTTTACGTGGGCAGTTTTGTAGATTACTAGAGATGTTTACTAGATGCCGAAGAGATTAAAAAATTTGCAAGCGAACCGGGCATTTACAGTCGCGGTCCCATATTGACCGATCGCATTACGAAGTCGAGAAAGCAGCGTACAACCGGATTGAGTTGATCCTTAACCATCGACGGGGGTTCGTATATTTTGTGGCTAATCCCGATGACCAATACCCAGCGAAATTGCCCTTGATAATCCGTGCATCCAGGTATAACCCGATATTTGTTTCTTGTGGTAAGAGGTCACTATGCAAACGATGTGAAACAAAATCATATCCTCCACTTGATTCGCTTCTAAAACATTATCAAGATTAGTAAATGTAAAAGTCATACTTCGGTTGATGAGAGCTCTTTGATTGTAAATTCTTTTTGAACTCCCATGAATTTCCATGAAGTTGATGAAAGCTCCCATGAAATTCATCTCTTTGAAGTAGATTCTGTTGATCGAATCGTGTTTCTTGCTTTTGTTCGTTGCATCCTCAATCCATTCTATAATATGGTTACTCTTGTTTAGCTGGCAATGTATACATTTGTTGAAGAAAGTCGGCTTCAAAGGGCATATTAGTGGGACTGCAACAAATGCATTTAGGAGATAGGCTGCCAGTTTCAAACGGAGGGAAGAAGAAGAAAAAGGAGCAGGTGATTTAGTAGGATGGTTGCTGCTCGCATTTTAGCTGAGAACTCATTGTTTGCAGTAAGTGGACCGCCTTTGCCTAGAACTAATTCTTGTGTGCACTCCTAAGCAGCAGTCGTTTGTGAACAACCAAAAACGATTTATGCGCTTCATGAATGAAACATATACGTTTTACTTTGCTGCGTACATCAGTGAAAAGCTTCTCTTGAATTTCAGAATGCCCTAATTTTGTACCTATTCGTAACGTAACGTACATATTGTTTGCTTTTTCGTATTCGCTACTCAAAATGACGTCATGGGATGATCATTTATTTACTAGGGATTTGAAAGATCCGTATTCATAGGTGATTCTGAAGATGATTGGAAGTGCGACCGTCGTTATATATTGAATCAGAAACGATTCTTGGTGGTGACCGAATTCAATAATGTTCGGTAATTCTGGACTTGAACACGCCCACACACGCCACGTTACAATGAGTTGTTGTGTATTTGAAGTCGCATGAGTACGACCTATAGTGCTCGCATATAGGCAATTATGCGTCGTCCACATGTGGGGTTTTCGGCATTCGCAAACAACACAAAAACCATACTTGTTATCCTCGTCATACGTAAATCACGCACACGATTCGTCAACTTTTCTTTAACTTAAAAGTTCATACAAACACGGTTCGGTTTATCCATTGAGATCGATATGTGAAAAAAAAAAGAACGAGGAAGAATGCGTTTTAGAGGCTAGAGCACGATATGTGCTTTGCCAGTATTGCTTTCGTTAAACAAAGCGATACGTCCCAATGCAAATAAGCAATGAAATATTTTTTCGCATTTGTGGTTGATGCATTTTAGTCACATCCAGTTTTTCCATCTTTTGTTTTTGTTAACCTTCGCTGGAAAAAGTAAGTAAAATCTTTGATTTCTGTTCTCTACTTTCGAAGTTTCCGACGGCGTTTCCTGACCACATCCGAAGTCATTAATTCAAGGGGGTCGTTAATTGTTTAGCCATATCAACTCAGCGGTCTCACAGCGGTGTTGTTAGTATTCCGCAGAGTGGGCTTGTTGTCGAGAGAGGGTGGGGGGAGGGGGATGGGAGTGGAGCGTAGGTGAGTGCTGGGATCCTGCTAATTCGCTAATGCCATATCCTCACGTTTAATCAACCACTTATGGACAGGTGCTGCTGCATGTGTTTTGTTCGCTGTCAGCTTGCTGATGTCCCTAATTGTGATTCTGATGAAACAGATGGATAAATCATAAACGAGCCAGATCTCTTTGGAAAAAAACAGTAAGGTAAAACACCGAATAAAGAGCTGTCTCTTCTCTGTTCGGTACCGCAATTGCTCCAAGAGCTAAAGGGAGCATTCCATGCAACTTCAATAGTCTTTTACACTTCTTTATATTTTTTTAAAATGTTTTTTTTGCTGCTTTGTGGGTGATGTCCTCAATCTCGAGTGTCCCGCACTGATGCGTTTAAAGTGTAAGTTTTAGAAGGCTAAGAAAAAGAGAACAAGAGTCGTTCTTTCATCTGCCCAGTCTTGTCAACATGCGTCGTTGGGGGCATTTTATGACCAACAATGGGGTCATCACTTCCGGGAGCCGTATTTCAGGTGCTGTTGAGGCGTGCTTGCCAGCATTCCATAGCTCGTTTTAGTTGTCCTTACCGCCCCATCCACCTTATCGAGGCAAAACAAGCTCAAGTGGTTAAGGCGTTATTGTGCGCAATTTTAGTCGTTCGATGGCCTGCTAGGCATGGCAATAATGTGAAGCGTGCACCACCTGCATAGCGAGATGATGATGATGATGATCGTCTTTTGATTACATTGCTAAAATTGCTCTTGATTAACGTCCTTCACAGAGGTCATCATCGCCTGGGTGGTTACTTTTCATGTTCGATTGATCACTTCGTAGAAAGAAGCAGCATTAAATTACTTTTTTGGTCAAGTCCTAATTAAGTTTTTTTTTCGAACAAAAATGAGTCGTCAGCCAATAAGTGAATGTTGATTTGTTTTAATGAATCAAATTTAAAAGAAAAAAAATGAAACTTTCGGCATGTCGTTTCACATTCTTATTGACTGCATAATTGTGCGTCACATTTACACGTAAGACCAATTATTAAAGAGTTGAAATAACGGAATTCCGCATGAGACCCATTCTGTCTGTTGTTTTTTTTTTGTACCGCATTGGAATAATTTAATACGTAATGGTGTACGCAGTTTAATTGCTGTACACATTACTTTTATTTTCAACCATCTTAAAAGTAAATACTGAGAGAATTAATCCCGGTATTGCGGCGTACTTTTCATAAATTCTTATCGCGCGCATTCTATGGTTGGACGATGTGAGTGCTCAAAATTTTTGAAACCTTAGTGAAGAGAATGATAGAGAAAGGGGAAGCGTTATATCTGTATGAAGTGTCGTGTTTCGGAGCATAATTGAGTCGAACACTTCCGCAGCAATTTTCGAATAATGTTGATTCGTAATTACGCACCGTTGTATGCATGGGAGAAGACAACATTCACATAAGAAGATTACCTATAAATCGGTGAAAAAGGTGCGAGTCTTACGCGGATAGTGTTCACAAACCGAACAAATGTCATTTTTGGCAGGAGGAATGTTTTGAAGAGGACTATTGACGAACTTTTAAGACAGCTTTGATGCCGTGTGCATGAGACGTGAATGCGCTTTGTCCATATTGAAGTTGTCATTAAAGCTGAGATTAGTTGATGGGCCGCCCAGAAGAACAACGGCTCACCAAGAATTAGCGCTGCATGGTGCGTGGCATGGCTATTCTCATAGGCAAATTAGCACTACATATTAATCTGGCAATTGCGTTTGCCATTCTGCTGTTGCTAGGCTATGTATAGTTCCTATCATGACATAGCCATCTGTCGATTGAATCATTATCTGAGCAACGCGAAAATACAGGTGCGAAAATCGGTGTGAAATAATTTAGCTTGCCGCAATCAGTTTCTATTTAACATAGAAGTTACAAAATGAAGATTGAAAAAATGTAGTTGTTATTTTGACTAAAAGTCTTTATCATTCGTATAATTAATTTTTTCATAGCTCACAAGAGAATGAACAAGAGCGTATGCAGTTGAATATGTTTTATTCGTCTAGTTAATAATACACTGAGTTTTTCTGATGCTATAATAAATCTTCTTTACTGTAGATCAACATATAACGATGAAAACGAAAATGAACAATCTAATCGAAAATGCTAGGATTGGCAAAGTTAAGAATAAATGTTATTTTGAATTGATAAAATTGAAATGTTCTTTTACCACGAAATTCTAACACAGTTTTTCGCTATGGAATTTTAATACGTAGTTTTGTTATCCACAAAATTCACCAATTGATTAAATGAAAAAAGAGTTCAACTTTTTTTAAACGCATTGTAAGAAGGTTATCGGTTGCTTTTCATGATCGCAGATACCGACCAGTATAAGTTGTTAGTTATTATCTTTTTTTTTTAGTTGCACCTGAGAACCCGACTATAACAAGGCAACCGTTGATAGCTGTACACGAGAATGAACTCGTCTCAATTGAATGCCAATCGTCTTCTGGCAATCCGCCACCCTTATTCAGTTGGATTTTTAACAATAATACGATAGTGCCTGAAGGATGGCATCAAGAGAGGAATGCCACCTCACCCGATCGACCCTCCTATTCCCTACTTCAGTAGGTTATTTCGACAACGCCTTCGGGCTATTTCTTAACTTCATAAGTTTCAAATTCTAGAATCGTTAATGTTTCTCGGCGTTTACTGGTTGTTGTTGTTCTTCACCAACTAGAACTTTTTTATGTAGAGCGTACGAAAAATTTGAGCATATTTTGTTCTTCGGATGAATGTTTAGGAGCCAAAAAAGTGAGACAACTGTGGAGCTGTTTAGCGCTAGAGATAAGCATGACTTTGATATGAGAAGGGAACGCAGTTCTTGCAATAATCATAGGGCACAGATCAAAAACGTCGTTGTTGTTCGTTATACCTTCTAACCGTTCCGACCCTGCTATTTTTAACGTTTTCGGAAAATTTATTCCTCATCATGTAACCTCACTCGGCGATAATAGCGGAAAAGGTATTCTGTACTGGTTTTGCTATTTGGGGAAAAGAAATAGTGTGAGGTCATTTAAAAATCAAACCGAATGATTTTTTGCTCTTTTTTTTTTGCAGGAATCCTCAATAGAGATAAAATTTTTACGCAGTTTGTTCCAGTCGTTCATAAGCGAATTCATGCTATTTATCAACTGTAGGTGGCGTACTGGCGCTTACGATAACGATGCGTACCTAAGTTGCCGAGTGTGGAATCAAGCATTACCAAAAGGTGCATATAAAACCGTCAATACCGATCGTCTCAATGTAAGTTTCTTATAATGCTTTTATCACCATCTACGCTTGACTGGACTCTTAGCTAGGAGCGCTAAGGAGGACTTGTATTATGTCTGACAAAACCTCCGAAGGCTGCGAATTTCACAGTTTTATTGTTGAATAGTTTATTCAGTGGGAGAGAGCCATTTTACCATGCTTAGAAGGGGTCTATTCAAAGAGAGAATTGAGAGCGAGGGCTTTACCACAAGGGAGACCTTGCTTGAGGAAATATTATGGAATAATTTCTTTCATATTTTGTAGTTTTGAACAAATTTCAGTATAGATTCGCTTTGATTTAGTGATTCAATGAGGAGCCAACTATTCTTCACAGTGTATATTTTGTTCAAGATTATAGGATTAGCGGCATCTACCATTTATGGCTGTTCATCTCAACGATCGTAGACTTTTGTTGCTTCCACATCGAATGACGTACCCCTAAAAAACCAAAACTTATGAAGACCAGTTGGGCTGGCTAATCTTGGCGCTACATGTCACTGACAAACATGTCAGTATCGCTACATGTCAGTGTTGTTGTTTCGCATAGTTTGCGTATCTTATTGACACAGCACCATTGGCCACCTATTCGATCGGCGAACGGTCAGTCGATGGCTCATATGAGCGCTCCAAGGTCGATAGCACGTTAATGCAGTAGTATGCAAAGATATCAGCGTTGATATACGCCGTGGTTTGCAAATAGAATTTCGTTCATTTTGCTAAATAATCCTTTCGGAAGATCATCGCATACCGAACAACATATGTTGTTTTTCGTTTAAAATCTACACCTGCTCATCTAATGCGTATATATTTCGAAAGTAACCGCTATAAAAACCATTAAAACACTGCTCGCATTGAAACTACAAAACCAGCAATTTGTTCGATACCGTAACCATCAGGTAGTAAAATGTCCTTTTTTTTTCTTTTTTAATTGTAAATGGAATTCCTGTAATATGTAATGAGTCCTGTATAATTTTGCAGAAATGTGTTTAACGAATGAAACCCATAATATGTGATATGCAGTAAATCTGACATAAGAACCGAAAGAATGTGTATAAATAAATTTTATAATGGATTTTTTCGCCCCAGTAGAATTTTTATTGAAACACTGAAAAGATTCTCCAAATTACTGCAGCTGTGTATCACAGCAAAGTGACAGTGGTCGTAGCAGGGGTCCAACAATGTCGTAGCTCTCGAGCAAGATTTTCTTTAAAGATGATAGTACATGGTAGTGAGGTTGGGGATGTCAGCCGTATTCGTCGCCGCTGTCTTCAAGCGTTTAAATGGCGAAGAGCTTAAAGCTATACCAGAAGATTCAAAATAGCGTGTGCAGTCGTTTTTTTTTGAGGTACTGTATGGGCCACGAGTGCAAGCTGGCCCTGTACAGGAATACAATGTGGAAGAGGGAGAGAGAGTGGAGCTAACGTGTACGGCTGATGGCAATCCTCCGCCCTCTCAATTTGAATGGTATCATGTTGCCACTGGTAAGTTTACGTCGACACCGTATACGGGTATGACATTGCGGCCTCAGCAGAGACAAAAATTAGCAGTTCTGAGCGGTCAGAATTTTAAAATATTGAAAATCAATTTCCTGAGGTATTGCAGCTCGTTGACCTTATATAAGGGAGAGGGAGATCACACCAACGACATGCCTGACTATTGCTCAAAACGGTAACCCTTGATGGACAGTACTGCAATTGTTCAGCCATATTTTATGAAATTGGACAACGCAAACTTTGAGTGTGTTCATATGCAAAATTTTACATTAGATAAGAAAACGAACGAGTTCAACAACGAAAATAATGCCTTTTTTTTGGTTCTGCCGTCCGACGAAAAATTTTTAAAGCAAATAAGTTATGTCTTAAAATTGTTGAGTGTCCATAATTTTTTGCTGCACAGTAGCAGCGATGGTTTCTCACCGCTCCATGCAATTCATTTTGTGCATTTTCGCTGCAAAATATGAAATGTTTTCAACGATAATCGGAAATGTGATGATGAATTGCACGGGACGCCGTGAAACCGTGACTGTCGACTTAATGCATTTTTTCTCCCTTTCTTACAAACATTCCATCGCTCATTGAGCGCTGTGCTTCTTCAGTGCTTTGTCATTTTGCGTTGCAACAAAAGACAAATAATTCAGGTGAGCGATTTCCGGCTGCCGTTTGGCAATTCGTCGCCGAAAAGCGACATTCTGGTGATTTTCGTTGTACGGCGATTAATTCAGTGGAAAGCGGAGTCGACAAGCTAACGCTTAATGTGCTATATGGACCTGTTTTAAAGGTCAAGGTACTGGATTTGCTTTTTGTAAATTACTGAAAGGACTTAAATTATTCACAGTTATTTTGAGAATTTCGAACCTCTCGCTTGTTTTCCTTCTCACCATACGAAATTCTGCCAGAGAGCATTACTTTGAGCAAGCAGGCTAGGGAAAGCAAGTGGTGTTTATTATGTGATAGTGCATAAGTCGTACAGGTTGGGATGTTGCGACTTTTTCAGATGGTTGGTACGAAAGAAATGAGAGCCTGGAACAGGAACTTTGTGCTGCACAGTTAATATATCGTGTAACCTGCACTAGAAGCCTCGGAATTAACAGCATTCTAGTTTCGGAGGGATTTCAGTCGAATTACGGAACAACTCATTACTTTTTCAACAGCAGTGAAGTACAGCGAATTTTCGACTCGTCAGCTGTATACATATCTTCCTTCTCATTAACTAAATAAGTCTATGAAGCACATTCACACTGTGTTCTTGGAATAGAATTCTGAAAGATGGGAGAGTTGTGTTTACTTGAAGGAGAGGTGAGGGAGGGAGAGATAGACTTTTGCGAATTTTATGATATCGGTCAATACAGCGTGCTTCGTACAAGTGAGCTTAGTTAAGTAGAGGTGGCAATTTGTACAGAGAATAGTTTAAAAAAGATGTATAATAGCGGTATTTCTAGCCATATTCATTTACAAGGACCACTGTTGAAGGAAGTTGTGAATCCGGCGGAAGGGGACTCCATCAGTTTGGAATGTGCGGTTGACGCAAACCCTGCGCCGGATAGCATCTATTGGACGGATCCCAACGGAATCACACACAAAGGGGCGCGTTTCGCAATCGATTCAGTTACGATGTATGCTTTGCTATTATCATTTCTTGCTATAATTAACGGTCATGAATTGTGCATTGCCCTTCGCTTATTCCTTTTTTTAAGCCTACACACCTTTCTGTTATGGAATCTCTGTTGTCTCTTAAATCGTGTTTTTTACTCTCTTCATTTTGATGACATTCTCGGAATCGTCGTTTTCAATCCATTTTGTCATCTGTGTTGAAATTAACCGTTCACTTTATCGTCCATTTTTTTTCAAAAGGAAAAAATGAAATTAATCATTCATTTTTCCATCTTTGTTGAAATAATCGTTCGCGGAGAAGATGCGAAAATGGTGGTTTGTTCAATTCTTTTCAAAAAGCACTTCATTGTTGATATTCTAGTCCGATTGAAGTATATCGCGTAATGTTAGCAAATAGATGTGAAGAGCTGAAAATGAACACTTTTCCCATTGTTAATGAATGCTTATCGTTTCAGGTCCCATTCGGGCAACTACACATGCTCTGCAACGAACACGTTGACTGTCTTTAGCGCCAAACCAGGATCGGTTGTGCGCAGTGGTCAAGCTATAACTATTGTTGATGTAGGTTCTACTCAACTCTCTTATGTTGTTCGGTGTTTTTTTCACTCAAATTTCATTCACTAACTGCCGTCATAGATCGAGTGTTTTGCCAAGGGGAAGAATTTTTGCTTTTTTTTTTCAGAGTTAAAAATCTAAAGTTATTCACCTAACTGGTTTATTTTCCATTTCTCGTCACGCGAATAAAACTACAAAATATATTATCTGGAAAAATTCTCAAGTTTTTTAAAACATCCTCTCAGTTATGTTCAGTTGGATGAAGAGTTCAAGTCCTGCTGCATTACAGTTTGTTTTCGGCTGGTCAATATTTGTGGCTGTATGTTCACCATGTTAGTCCGCTTAACGATTCCGTTCGACGTTCAGGTGCTTCGTCGTCCAGGTCGTGCGATAATCACAGGGTCCAACTCGGCGATCGTCGTGGGTGGGCGCGTTAAATTCACATGTCAAGCAAATGATGTGGGCAGCCCTGAGGCTGAATATCGTTGGGCATCACCAGCTACCGGAGGTACTTATGGCGCCACTGAGGGCAGCATATTGACCGTCGAGCACGCAACCCTTGCGGACAACGGAGAATATCGTTGCATGCCGCACAATAAAATCGGTGATGGTGAAGAGGGCGTATTCATCCTTCAGGTCTTTAACCTTTTTTGATCCTCTTTTATTAAGAAAAAACTAGATTGTTTAAAGATCGTTCTGGTGTGTGTTCCTTTGACTCGAGTCTACTTTATTATGTTTTAGCCGCCAATCAATTAGTCTAACTAGCATTCACGTGCATTGCGGCTAAAAGTAAAACACTTTACTGTGGTGATATCTCACAACCACTTTTCTCGAAAATTTCTCGAATTTGCGATTGATCTTCTTCTCTTTTATTTTTGCAAAAAACCGTTAATCAGAACAAGATCACTTACGTGCAAATACATTAAATATATATATATATATTCTAACCTCTCTTTGAAGAAAAATACCTAGTTCAAATCAGCTTTTAAATGATCGTTTGTATGGCGTTGATTAAAAAATAGCAGTTATTTTTAATGAAATTATTTCAAATGTTAAACGTTGCAACGTTAAAAAGCACAAAATAACAGGTGATTGAACCAGCGAAAATCATTCGACCACTACCTGATAATCGAGTTTTCCACGTTGGAGAAGCTGCCATATTGATGTCTTGTGAAGCTCAAGGCTATCCGGCGCCAATTATAAAATGGAGAAAAGATGGAAACGAAATTACGAATGGAGACGAATCGCATTGGTCTGTGCGCTCTGAGCAGCGTGCCACCAGGTAGGTAATTGTTTGTTGAGCCACAACTAAGTACTGATGCCATGTGTTTTGATTCATTTGTATAAATTCATGTCCTTGCATGATTTTTTTTGAGTTCATAGTGCCTAACACGTTTTTTCTTTTCTAAATTTTTCAGCGGCTATCCGATTGTGATTGCACCCTATTTTTCGCTTTTATTGTTCTACAAACTGAACGCAGAATTTATTTTTCAAATAACGGGAACGAAATCGTTTCTCTGGATAGAAATCATTTTAATGAACAAAAATACTTCGTTAACAACGAGCGATTATCGAAAAATAAACCGATAACTTCTGTTCATGTTGTCGTTGTTCATGACCAATTGCGCACAAAGTGCAAGTTTGGACGCCAACCGATAACCGGCGCGAGATACGTTTTCCGCAAGCCCGGTAAAACGGCCCATTTAACGTTCGAAAACAAAATGTGCAATGCTGGGCCAAACAAAAACATTTCTGTTCACTCCACAACCAGTCAGTTGCTTTCGTCCCGTTTTGTGAGGTGATGCCGGTATTGCAACTGGATCAATAGACGAAAACTGTTGACGCTCATTTTCCCAAGTTTTTCGCGTTCGTCTTTTCAAAATTACTAGTCACTTATTCGGAAGTTCATGTTTGAAGCAGTCTTTAATTCACAATGTAGTTTGCAGTTTTCTACATCGAATGAATGCACTTTTTTGATCCCAAGAATTAACTGTCTTACTGGACTTTCTTTCCCACTTTATTGTTTTCCATGTCCCATCTAGAAATTCCATGGATTGTTCCTAGTTTACTTTTGGAAGCCATGGCATTGGCATAAATTATGCATACGAAAGTCGATTTCAAAAACGTTTCCTGTTTTTTAAGTTGAAACGATCCAACAGAGCTACATTTACATACACATGCAATGACGAGAGGAGCCCATAACGCAATTTCGCTATGATGAAAGGTGCATAAAGAGAAGCGCATCTGATGAATTAATTAATATATTTTGTTCCTAGATGTTCCAAGGGCGATTACTGCTCGATTTCGATTGTTTCGACGTTAAAATTCTCTGAACCATTGCTGTGGAACGACAAGGGCAATTATTCATGTGTGACTGAAAATGGAGCGCAGGGCGAAGCGGCTAGTTCATGGGTTTTGGTGAACATAATCCATGAACCGGTTATTCTCAATGAACGGTATCCGGCAGACGCTTTAGCCGCAGCTGACATTGGATCCACTGTTCGTATCTCATCCTCATTAGCTTTTCAATTTCCTCAAAAATTAGTGAGAAATTTGTTTATAAGGGAAGAGAACCACTGAATGCAAGAATCTCTATCACAACACCTCACCGTCAAACGACGCCATCAAATGATGTTGAGAAGTGGGGTACCGAGCAAAAGAAGAGGGAAGCTGGATGGGTATGAAAACGAGGGAGGCGCTTTTTTTAATATATAAAGGATTGGTGAAACAAGGAGGGGATGGGATCAACAGACAATATATTTTCAAGTATTCCTTATACCGAAAATCGTATTTAAGAGGATTTTTGATAAAAGTTACTGACAATCGAAAGCAACATGCTAGCAGCTCAATTGCCAATTATCAGCGGTAAGTGTGAGGAAAAAAACAGACAAATACACTTCCACTTTAGGAATACAGTTCAGTTTGTTGCGTTCCCAAATTGTGCCCAACTTTCGTAATTTTTTGTTTTCGCGAAGCGCAGAACTGAACTGTTTCGATTTTACTTTCGATTCTGATATGTTCGAAAATCACTGAAACTGTTAACTCTTTATCGCATTGCTGTTTTCGTATGCCATTTGTTTCAGGCGCATATTAGCTGTCTTGTTTCATCACGTCCACAACCAAAATTCATATGGATGCGAAATTCGACGGAAATTCGCGATGGTGATGGTCGATATGCGATTCGGACAATCGCAATACCGAAACGAATTGACGAGTACGAATCGATCTTAACCATTTCCGATCTAAATGAATATGATCATGGCGCTTACATGTGCACAGCTTCGAACGGACATGGCGCTAAAGCGGATGTGATCATCAAACTACAGTCAAAGAGTTCGTTGTTTGCTTATTGTTTCATTGCGTGCAATCTGCAGTCGTTGCTAGGGCTGCTCGATCATAACAAAAGAGCTAGTCACCGAATCATTGGATAGTAGCGGACTGAATAGTTAACTCAACCACTATCTCTACGTTCAGCTTTTAACTGTTCTAAGTATTTTGAACGTGTCTGTTTCTCTCACTTCCTTTATATTAGTGGCCTTACCTTACTGTCTCAAATTCCAAATAAGAATTGGCGTTTCCACCACCAGTCCTGTAATATGTGTGGTAAACGGTCTGGGTTATGACTGAAGACCAAGAAGCGCGTATAATTAGTTGCGTTCTGTGCAGGAAATGGTGCTCTTGGCTTTCCATATAAACGCATATCAAAATGTTTCATGGCGTTTTAAATCAAACAACATTTAGCGCACCACTTTATAACTTCGAGCATCTTGTCTTAATGCCCTGCAAAATGTAACAGTTCCGAGAAAATTTGTGAGCTGATCGGGTCTTTTCAAATTTTTAGCGAAACCACAATCACCACATGACGTTCGTGTAATCTCCTTCTCTTCGACATGGCTTCTAATTGGCTGGCGTCCAGGTTTCAATGGTGGAGCAGAACAGAGATTCCAGTTTGAATACCGCAAGGTTAATCCATGGAAAGGAAGTCCCGATGGAACCGAACCGATCACATTTATCATTGGAACACGAAATGCATCCACACAAACACTTTATTGGGTAAGCTCTTTTACCGTAATTTTTGTTCCCGTTCAGGACCTAAAGTGTTATTCTAACTCTGATTACAAATCTGATTCTTTTTTTTTTT
>JPKZ01004119.1:212665-229316 GCA_000803305.1 Toxocara canis | reverse complement strand
ATCCTCAATAGAGATAAAATTTTTACGCAGTTTGTTCCAGTCGTTCATAAGCGAATTCATGCTATCTATCAACTGTAGGTGGCGTACTGGCGCTTACGATAACGATGCGTACCTAAGTTGCCGAGTGTGGAATCAAGCATTACCAAAAGGTGCATATAAAACCGTCAATACCGATCGTCTCAATGTAAGTTTCTTATAATGCTTTTATCACCATCTACGCTTGACTGGACTCTTAGCTAGGAGCGCTAAGGAGGACTTGTATTATGTCTGACAAAACCTCCGAAGGCTGCGAATTTCACAGTTTTATTGTTGAATGGTTTATTCAGTGGGAGAGAGCCATTTTACCATGCTTAGAAGGGGTCTATTCAAAGAGAGAATTGAGAGCGAGGGCTTTACCACAAGGGAGACCTTGCTTGAGGAAATATTATGGAATAATTTCTTTCATATTTTGTAGTTTTGAACAAATTTCAGTATAGATTCGCTTTGATTTAGTGATTCAATGAGGAGCCAACTATTCTTCACAGTGTATATTTTGTTCAAGATTATAGGATTAGCGGCATCTACCATTTATGGCTGTTCATCTCAACGATCGTAGACTTTTGTTGCTTCCACATCGAATGACGTACCCCTAAAAAACCAAAACTTATGAAGACCAGTTGGGCTGGCTAATCTTGGCGCTACATGTCACTGACAAACATGTCAGTATCGCTACATGTCAGTGTTGTTGTTTCGCATAGTTTGCGTATCTTATTGACACAGCACCATTGGCCACCTATTCGATCGGCGAACGGTCAGTCGATGGCTCATATGAGCGCTCCAAGGTCGATAGCACGTTAATGCAGTAGTATGCAAAGATATCAGCGTTGATATACGCCGTGGTTTGCAAATAGAATTTCGTTCATTTTGCTAAATAATCCTTTCGGAAGATCATCGCATACCGAACAACATATGTTGTTTTTCGTTTAAAATCTACACCTGCTCATCTAATGCGTATATATTTCGAAAGTAACCGCTATAAAAACCATTAAAACACTGCTCGCATTGAAACTACAAAACCAGCAATTTGTTCGATACCGTAACCATCAGGTAGTAAAATGTCCTTTTTTTTTTCTTTTTTAATTGTAAATGGAATTCCTGTAATATGTAATGAGTCCTGTATAATTTTGCAGAAATGTGTTTAACGAATGAAACCCATAATATGTGATATGCAGTAAATCTGACATAAGAACCGAAAGAATGTGTATAAATAAATTTTATAATGGATTTTTTCGCCCCAGTAGAATTTTTATTGAAACACTGAAAAGATTCTCCAAATTACTGCAGCTGTGTATCACAGCAAAGTGACAGTGGTCGTAGCAGGGGTCCAACAATGTCGTAGCTCTCGAGCAAGATTTTCTTTAAAGATGATAGTACATGGTAGTGAGGTTGGGGATGTCAGCCGTATTCGTCGCCGCTGTCTTCAAGCGTTTAAATGGCGAAGAGCTTAAAGCTATACCAGAAGATTCAAAATAGCGTGTGCAGTCGTTTTTTTTTGAGGTACTGTATGGGCCACGAGTGCAAGCTGGCCCTGTACAGGAATACAATGTGGAAGAGGGAGAGAGAGTGGAGCTAACGTGTACGGCTGATGGCAATCCTCCGCCCTCTCAATTTGAATGGTATCATGTTGCCACTGGTAAGTTTACGTCGACACCGTATACGGGTATGACATTGCGGCCTCAGCAGAGACAAAAATTAGCAGTTCTGAGCGGTCAGAATTTTAAAATATTGAAAATCAATTTCCTGAGGTATTGCAGCTCGTTGACCTTATATAAGGGAGAGGGAGATCACACCAACGACATGCCTGACTATTGCTCAAAACGGTAACCCTTGATGGACAGTACTGCAATTGTTCAGCCATATTTTATGAAATTGGACAACGCAAACTTTGAGTGTGTTCATATGCAAAATTTTACATTAGATAAGAAAACGAACGAGTTCAACAACGAAAATAATGCCTTTTTTTTGGTTCTGCCGTCCGACGAAAAATTTTTAAAGCAAATAAGTTATGTCTTAAAATTGTTGAGTGTCCATAATTTTTTGCTGCACAGTAGCAGCGATGGTTTCTCACCGCTCCATGCAATTCATTTTGTGCATTTTCGCTGCAAAATATGAAATGTTTTCAACGATAATCGGAAATGTGATGATGAATTGCACGGGACGCCGTGAAACCGTGACTGTCGACTTAATGCATTTTTTCTCCCTTTCTTACAAACATTCCATCGCTCATTGAGCGCTGTGCTTCTTCAGTGCTTTGTCATTTTGCGTTGCAACAAAAGACAAATAATTCAGGTGAGCGATTTCCGGCTGCCGTTTGGCAATTCGTCGCCGAAAAGCGACATTCTGGTGATTTTCGTTGTACGGCGATTAATTCAGTGGAAAGCGGAGTCGACAAGCTAACGCTTAATGTGCTATATGGACCTGTTTTAAAGGTCAAGGTACTGGATTTGCTTTTTGTAAATTACTGAAAGGACTTAAATTATTCACAGTTATTTTGAGAATTTCGAACCTCTCGCTTGTTTTCCTTCTCACCATACGAAATTCTGCCAGAGAGCATTACTTTGAGCAAGCAGGCTAGGGAAAGCAAGTGGTGTTTATTATGTGATAGTGCATAAGTCGTACAGGTTGGGATGTTGCGACTTTTTCAGATGGTTGGTACGAAAGAAATGAGAGCCTGGAACAGGAACTTTGTGCTGCACAGTTAATATATCGTGTAACCTGCACTAGAAGCCTCGGAATTAACAGCATTCTAGTTTCGGAGGGATTTCAGTCGAATTACGGAACAACTCATTACTTTTTCAACAGCAGTGAAGTACAGCGAATTTTCGACTCGTCAGCTGTATACATATCTTCCTTCTCATTAACTAAATAAGTCTATGAAGCACATTCACACTGTGTTCTTGGAATAGAATTCTGAAAGATGGGAGAGTTGTGTTTACTTGAAGGAGAGGTGAGGGAGGGAGAGATAGACTTTTGCGAATTTTATGATATCGGTCAATACAGCGTGCTTCGTACAAGTGAGCTTAGTTAAGTAGAGGTGGCAATTTGTACAGAGAATAGTTTAAAAAAGATGTATAATAGCGGTATTTCTAGCCATATTCATTTACAAGGACCACTGTTGAAGGAAGTTGTGAATCCGGCGGAAGGGGACTCCATCAGTTTGGAATGTGCGGTTGACGCAAACCCTGCGCCGGATAGCATCTATTGGACGGATCCCAACGGAATCACACACAAAGGGGCGCGTTTCACAATCGATTCAGTTACGATGTATGCTTTGCTATTATCATTTCTTGCTATAATTAACGGTCATGAATTGTGCATTGCCCTTCGCTTATTCCTTTTTTTAAGCCTACACACCTTTCTGTTATGGAATCTCTGTTGTCTCTTAAATCGTGTTTTTTACTCTCTTCATTTTGATGACATTCTCGGAATCGTCGTTTTCAATCCATTTTGTCATCTGTGTTGAAATTAACCGTTCACTTTATCGTCCATTTTTTTTCAAAAGGAAAAAATGAAATTAATCATTCATTTTTCCATCTTTGTTGAAATAATCGTTCGCGGAGAAGATGCGAAAATGGTGGTTTGTTCAATTCTTTTCAAAAAGCACTTCATTGTTGATATTCTAGTCCGATTGAAGTATATCGCGTAATGTTAGCAAATAGATGTGAAGAGCTGAAAATGAACACTTTTCCCATTGTTAATGAATGCTTATCGTTTCAGGTCCCATTCGGGCAACTACACATGCTCTGCAACGAACACGTTGACTGTCTTTAGCGCCAAACCAGGATCGGTTGTGCGCAGTGGTCAAGCTATAACTATTGTTGATGTAGGTTCTACTCAACTCTCTTATGTTGTTCGGTGTTTTTTTCACTCAAATTTCATTCACTAACTGCCGTCATAGATCGAGTGTTTTGCCAAGGGGAAGAATTTTTGCTTTTTTTTTTTTTCAGAGTTAAAAACCTAAAGTTATTCACCTAACTGGTTTATTTTCCATTTCTCGTCACGCGAATAAAACTACAAAATATATTATCTGGAAAAATTCTCAAGTTTTTTAAAACATCCTCTCAGTTATGTTCAGTTGGATGAAGAGTTCAAGTCCTGCTGCATTACAGTTTGTTTTCGGCTGGTCAATATTTGTGGCTGTATGTTCACCATGTTAGTCCGCTTAACGATTCCGTTCGACGTTCAGGTGCTTCGTCGTCCAGGTCGTGCGATAATCACAGGGTCCAACTCGGCGATCGTCGTGGGTGGGCGCGTTAAATTCACATGTCAAGCAAATGATGTGGGCAGCCCTGAGGCTGAATATCGTTGGGCATCACCAGCTACCGGAGGTACTTATGGCGCCACTGAGGGCAGCATATTGACCGTCGAGCACGCAACCCTTGCGGACAACGGAGAATATCGTTGCATGCCGCACAATAAAATCGGTGATGGTGAAGAGGGCGTATTCATCCTTCAGGTCTTTAACCTTTTTTGATCCTCTTTTATTAAGAAAAAACTAGATTGTTTAAAGATCGTTCTGGTGTGTGTTCCTTTGACTCGAGTCTACTTTATTATGTTTTAGCCGCCAATCAATTAGTCTAACTAGCATTCACGTGCATTGCGGCTAAAAGTAAAACACTTTACTGTGGTGATATCTCACAACCACTTTTCTCGAAAATTTCTCGAATTTGCGATTGATCTTCTTCTCTTTTATTTTTGCAAAAAACCGTTAATCAGAACAAGATCACTTACGTGCAAATACATTAAATATATATATATATATTCTAACCTCTCTTTGAAGAAAAATACCTAGTTCAAATCAGCTTTTAAATGATCGTTTGTATGGCGTTGATTAAAAAATAGCAGTTATTTTTAATGAAATTATTTCAAATGTTAAACGTTGCAACGTTAAAAAGCACAAAATAACAGGTGATTGAACCAGCGAAAATCATTCGACCACTACCTGATAATCGAGTTTTCCACGTTGGAGAAGCTGCCATATTGATGTCTTGTGAAGCTCAAGGCTATCCGGCGCCAATTATAAAATGGAGAAAAGATGGAAACGAAATTACGAATGGAGACGAATCGCATTGGTCTGTGCGCTCTGAGCAGCGTGCCACCAGGTAGGTAATTGTTTGTTGAGCCACAACTAAGTACTGATGCCATGTGTTTTGATTCATTTGTATAAATTCATGTCCTTGCATGATTTTTTTTGAGTTCATAGTGCCTAACACGTTTTTTCTTTTCTAAATTTTTCAGCGGCTATCCGATTGTGATTGCACCCTATTTTTCGCTTTTATTGTTCTACAAACTGAACGCAGAATTTATTTTTCAAATAACGGGAACGAAATCGTTTCTCTGGATAGAAATCATTTTAATGAACAAAAATACTTCGTTAACAACGAGCGATTATCGAAAAATAAACCGATAACTTCTGTTCATGTTGTCGTTGTTCATGACCAATTGCGCACAAAGTGCAAGTTTGGACGCCAACCGATAACCGGCGCGAGATACGTTTTCCGCAAGCCCGGTAAAACGGCCCATTTAACGTTCGAAAACAAAATGTGCAATGCTGGGCCAAACAAAAACATTTCTGTTCACTCCACAACCAGTCAGTTGCTTTCGTCCCGTTTTGTGAGGTGATGCCGGTATTGCAACTGGATCAATAGACGAAAACTGTTGACGCTCATTTTCCCAAGTTTTTCGCGTTCGTCTTTTCAAAATTACTAGTCACTTATTCGGAAGTTCATGTTTGAAGCAGTCTTTAATTCACAATGTAGTTTGCAGTTTTCTACATCGAATGAATGCACTTTTTTGATCCCAAGAATTAACTGTCTTACTGGACTTTCTTTCCCACTTTATTGTTTTCCATGTCCCATCTAGAAATTCCATGGATTGTTCCTAGTTTACTTTTGGAAGCCATGGCATTGGCATAAATTATGCATACGAAAGTCGATTTCAAAAACGTTTCCTGTTTTTTAAGTTGAAACGATCCAACAGAGCTACATTTACATACACATGCAATGACGAGAGGAGCCCATAACGCAATTTCGCTATGATGAAAGGTGCATAAAGAGAAGCGCATCTGATGAATTAATTAATATATTTTGTTCCTAGATGTTCCAAGGGCGATTACTGCTCGATTTCGATTGTTTCGACGTTAAAATTCTCTGAACCATTGCTGTGGAACGACAAGGGCAATTATTCATGTGTGACTGAAAATGGAGCGCAGGGCGAAGCGGCTAGTTCATGGGTTTTGGTGAACATAATCCATGAACCGGTTATTCTCAATGAACGGTATCCGGCAGACGCTTTAGCCGCAGCTGACATTGGATCCACTGTTCGTATCTCATCCTCATTAGCTTTTCAATTTCCTCAAAAATTAGTGAGAAATTTGTTTATAAGGGAAGAGAACCACTGAATGCAAGAATCTCTATCACAACACCTCACCGTCAAACGACGCCATCAAATGATGTTGAGAAGTGGGGTACCGAGCAAAAGAAGAGGGAAGCTGGATGGGTATGAAAACGAGGGAGGCGCTTTTTTTAATATATAAAGGATTGGTGAAACAAGGAGGGGATGGGATCAACAGACAATATATTTTCAAGTATTCCTTATACCGAAAATCGTATTTAAGAGGATTTTTGATAAAAGTTACTGACAATCGAAAGCAACATGCTAGCAGCTCAATTGCCAATTATCAGCGGTAAGTGTGAGGAAAAAAACAGACAAATACACTTCCACTTTAGGAATACAGTTCAGTTTGTTGCGTTCCCAAATTGTGCCCAACTTTCGTAATTTTTTGTTTTCGCGAAGCGCAGAACTGAACTGTTTCGATTTTACTTTCGATTCTGATATGTTCGAAAATCACTGAAACTGTTAACTCTTTATCGCATTGCTGTTTTCGTATGCCATTTGTTTCAGGCGCATATTAGCTGTCTTGTTTCATCACGTCCACAACCAAAATTCATATGGATGCGAAATTCGACGGAAATTCGCGATGGTGATGGTCGATATGCGATTCGGACAATCGCAATACCGAAACGAATTGACGAGTACGAATCGATCTTAACCATTTCCGATCTAAATGAATATGATCATGGCGCTTACATGTGCACAGCTTCGAACGGACATGGCGCTAAAGCGGATGTGATCATCAAACTACAGTCAAAGAGTTCGTTGTTTGCTTATTGTTCATTGCGTGCAATCTGCAGTCGTTGCTAGGGCTGCTCGATCATAACAAAAGAGCTAGTCACCGAATCATTGGATAGTAGCGGACTGAATAGTTAACTCAACCACTATCTCTACGTTCAGCTTTTAACTGTTCTAAGTATTTTGAACGTGTCTGTTTCTCTCACTTCCTTTATATTAGTGGCCTTACCTTACTGTCTCAAATTCCAAATAAGAATTGGCGTTTCCACCACCAGTCCTGTAATATGTGTGGTAAACGGTCTGGGTTATGACTGAAGACCAAGAAGCGCGTATAATTAGTTGCGTTCTGTGCAGGAAATGGTGCTCTTGGCTTTCCATATAAACGCATATCAAAATGTTTCATGGCGTTTTAAATCAAACAACATTTAGCGCACCACTTTATAATTTCGAGCATCTTGTCTTAATGCCCTGCAAAATGTAACAGTTCCGAGAAAATTTGTGAGCTGATCGGGTCTTTTCAAATTTTTAGCGAAACCACAATCACCACATGACGTTCGTGTAATCTCCTTCTCTTCGACATGGCTTCTAATTGGCTGGCGTCCAGGTTTCAATGGTGGAGCAGAACAGAGATTCCAGTTTGAATACCGCAAGGTTAATCCATGGAAAGGAAGTCCCGATGGAACCGAACCGATCACATTTATCATTGGAACACGAAATGCATCCACACAAACACTTTATTGGGTAAGCTCTTTTACCGTAATTTTTGTTCCCGTTCAGGACCTAAAGTGTGATTCTAACTCTGATTACAAATCTGATTCTTTTTTTTTTTTTGAAGTCTTCAGTGGTTTTGAAAATCCCACATGTTCATTGGACTTCTGAAGCTGCTCAACCTTTAAATGATTTGCCGCCAATATGTTGCCATTTTACATTTTGAACTCAGCACAAAGAGTTCGATTTTTTCAGCTGATACGGATTACAAATCGAGACATGTTTTAGACAAGTGAATTTTTATTTGTTATATTGCAGCAAGAAGGTGAATTCACGCTGCGCTCTCGAAGATCGCTTATATCAGCAACATTCACCGTGTTCAATATGAGTTCGTTGATGCCGCAAAGCAGCTACTGGCTTCGACTAAGTGCCAGTAATGTTTTTGGTGAAAGTGATTGGACTCCAATAACAACGGCCACAACCGCAGACGTTACCGAAATTTCCACATTACCACGACCGCATTCGCTCATTTACAATGCCGATGAGAAACTCATAAAGTTCGAGGTTCGACAAACATTTTAGCTATTTTTGTTCCTACTCCAGATGAATACATGTGCCGAAATCTTTGAAACAATAAGTTCCATATACTTAACGTTCACCTTGCTTAGTATGAGGCATTCAGAGGGTATAATATATGTTTTCCACTACTATTGCCAGCGAACTACGCAGCTAGGCATGATCTAATACCTCTGTTTATGCTCGCCGTCTATGCATGGACGCATTTACGGCGAAAAGCGCGCAAGAGCAAAATATATGACTCGCGTCTTACGTTGTCGATTGCTGCGGCTGTTTGATTTTAGGCGGTTGAGTTATGTTCTGTTTAAATAACGTTCATCGTAATATTTTTGATTGTTTTTGATCTTTTGACCGCTGTTTCACTATCACCTTTAATCTCCTGCTTTCGTCCCATCCTCGAATTGTCGCGCAAAAATTTGAAAAAATATAGTTGCAGAAGTTTCCTGGAAACTGAGAGCCGAGTTATGTATGTTTAAATCGATTGTTAACTAGTAAGGTCTTTTGCTTTTGTAGCTCACTAAAAGAATGCGGATATTTCTTCTTATTATACAACTGAACATTCTCATCCATATTTTACAAATCAGTTTGACCAGCCAGGATTTTAGAAGGCCTTCGCGAAGCTGATAAGGGAAGCCGTGTTGAGAATTTACTGTCGTTATGATTGTTCAGCATAGTTCACATATGCGATGTACTCAAAGCGAAACGATGCTCGAAAGTAATATATACGTTGCTGGTGAACGTGAAGGCACGTTTGAGTCTTCCAAAATCATATTGTCAAATGAAATCCTTATTTTTTTAATCGGCTAGCGTTCGTTTTTGGCTATTTTTTGGGTCGACGCTATAGTGGTCTATTCCGTTCCCTCGACTGCTTGAAAAAACCTTCACAAGGCCAGGAAAAAAGCGTTTGAGCTCCGAAATGGTGCAGTTCATATGTTAAAATTGTAAGTGATAGTAAGTGAGAAATTCCAGGCACCGGAATCGGATCAGGAGCTATGTTTGATGTTATTTGTGAGTGTTGGGAGCGATTATGTACGCGGACAATCGGAAAGCGGAATGGTATGGCGAGCGGTCGATTGTTATACTGATGGACCAGTTGCAAATGTTGAACCCGCTGATCGTTTTAAGGCGCGCTTTTGCTATAAGCATAACGTTTCGTTTTGCTCCGAAAGCTCCGATATACTTGGTATGCATTAACTTGGCTGATCGCTGAATGAGTTCTTATATGTTGATCGATTACTTTGGTTGTCGGTTACTTAAGTTGAAGGCGGCCCAGTAATTGTTTTATGAGTCGAAACTTTGCGGAATAAAATAGTCATTTCAACTTTTTTTCGTATTCCACGCATAAACTATTGTAGCCCAGTGAAATTTTGTTGTAGTCGGCTGGTTTAAGAAAAAGTCGTTTGACATATATGGCTTCATTTGAATTGTAGCAGTGAGTACCGGTAGGAAGCTATAGAAGATTTTATTGATTTTTGCTTTATAGTTGCATCAAAATTGTTGTCGCCGAGTTGGAAGTACGCTATTCCGGCTGGTGTTGGAGCGCTTATCGTTCTGTTGTTCATGCTTTTGCTAATCATTTGCTGTCGCACGAGGCGAGATACTCCATCAAAATCAACGAAGGACAAGAAAACTTTTATCGCAGAGGATAGGTGTGTTTGTTGTTATTTTGAATAAAATTCGAAAGAGGTAAACGTAAGTTTTTACTGGAATTTAGATGAAATAGGTAAAATATTTTGCGGGATGTTTCAGTAGATGAAATCATGATATTTCATCTATCATTCTCTCGGATGTTTTGCTTCCCATGCATATCTTTTTTTAAAAATTATATTGGAATATTGGGAAACTCAATATTTCTTGTTGATATGTTTATTTCGAACATTATTTGCCTAACGATTTCTGTATGGCTTTCAGTTATGTGAAAAAAAGCACATAGCGGCGATGGTAATGTTGGTACGAGGATTTTGCTTGAGACTAATTTATGCCTTATCTCTTTTTTAGTGTGTTTCTTAAGATGTTCCAATGAGGTTATGTGAGCTACATTTGTCCGGAAGTATAAGCAATAATGCTGGATAAGAATGTGAAAGTATCAGTCAATAACCATCATTTAATGAAGCAATAGCATCCGCTGATTTATTGGTTTGAAAGTAAAACGAAAAAAAAGGCATTTCACAACGTAGCGTCGAACATCAACGGCATGTTGCTTGCGTTTGCTGTCATGTACCGCACGGCTTCAGCAAGCGAATCGTTTGCAGGCGTCCTGTAGTCAGCGCACCACTGCCGCAGTCTGAAACGAAGAACACAATCGTGCACGGCTCGCAAGCTGATAGTGGAATTTTCACGCTTGGATCTTTGCCAAATAGTAACCCGTGTGCCAGTCAACAAACTGCCTACAATCAAGGATGTCCCATGTGAGCTGTATTTCTATTAACAGTATCATTTGTATGACCTTCTTATTGTCATCGCTGCAAATAATTTCTCTTCCCCATCACCAGTAGTTTTATGCGTGTAAAGCCAACTGCTTTGCACGTGGCAATTGCTGCTAGCTTTTAACGTAGACTTGAATAAATGCTAAATAATTCATGCTTTATTGTCGCTCTGCAAGGCCACTTTCCGTAGATTTTGATCCCATTACTTTCTTTTAAGTGTTTTTCTTTTCATTTAAACGCCGACTTCTTTTCTTCGTCGTTGCGATGGTCATTGTTTCGCGTTGAGTGTTCAGTTATTGTTCAGAGGACCAGAAGCAGGAGTTAATAACTGGTGTGCGGGTGATGATATGTACGACTACTCGAACGGTCCTTACCTTTGCGATTACAACAACCAGTTTATCGCTACGGGACACGACTCGTTTGCAGGTCCTCCATCGCTGCAAAGCAACAATCCAAATTATGGCCTCTTTTATGACGGGTAGGAGATGTTTCATCTTGTTCATTGCATACTTGCGCATTTCTCTTTACATGTGATACAACGGTATTCACAAAATTCCTAGAGTCAGCTCAGTAGCCCTATCTCATTTTAGTTGCAGCTGTTCCTTCTATTCGACACGTTTCTATGCATGTCAATCAAATGGGCGCACCAGTTTTAAAGGCTGCTCGGTCTTTAATTACAGTAGTGCTTGTTCCTGCCTTCTCTTCATCCACCAGTAACCGCCTGCAGCTTATCGTTAAGTTAGCTTGTCCACCTAATATGTAAGATCTCTTTTTTTGAGGGAGAAAGGGGGGATAAGATACACAGACAGCGGTAAGAGGCAGGTGATTATTCTAATTCAGCTTATGGTAGATGCCGTGAGATGGTTTATAACATTTGCTAGATGACGAGCATCAGCTGCCGTTCCGCTTGTCCGTCCTCTAAGAGCAGGCGTGCTCATAGGATTTTTATTCATATTCTAAAACACCAGCAGTTGTTTGTTTCGTGGTCGAGAGAGCATTGCGAGTGATTCAATTGTTCGCCCTTAGAACGATATTTTTGGCCTTCCATAAATTTTCGGGAATAGTCAAGCAGTGGGAGCACGCCAACGTCGAATATTTCCTCGCATTACTACTGAATAATTAACTATTGTACAGCACTGCATACCAAATTCGAATGATCCCACAGTCTGTCTTCGGGCACCTTCAAATATAACTCACGGAGCCCTTTGACTTCAGCGGATTTAACTTTGCATAACTTAGTTTGATATCTATTTTACTAACTTGTGCACACTCTTCAGCAGTATAGTGAGCGTGTATACGCGAACTGCACATGATTGAGTAAATCTTTTACGCAATAGGTCATTTTTTCCGGCTTTCCTGCGACAGTATGAGTGGTGCAAATTTGTTTTTCAATCGTCTTGCAAGATGTCTTCTACAGATAATTGCTGATTGAAGCAGGAGGATGAATTATTGTTTGAGATACACCATTAGGCTTTTTTTTTTCAGTTTTGCATCTCATGATGAGCAGGCGCTGAGCGATCATCGCAGTAGTATCGATCCGCCACCAGCAACAACAGTTTACGACGTCCAGGAAGACAGCGATGAAACATCCTATACAGCCAACGGTAGTAGAAGAATTATGAGGGAAATTATTGTTTAATGCAAGACCTTGTTTTTTGGTCCGTAACAGATAACAAACATGGCCCTGTTGTGACACTTCCCTTTCTTGCCTTCGATGCGACACGTGCACATTTGATCGAACGTACTCAGAACTAAAAGATAAAAATGGATAAGGGTATGATAGCGGTGTGCTTGGTTCACTTCCAGCACTTATCATTGTTGAAGGGGTCGAGTGTGTACGACTGCCAATGTGCCGAGCACGTGCCACCATACCTACCGTTACCTCCCATTTTCTACTTTCGTATGCAGCATAACGTGTTATTTTATTTTGTCTAGATTTGTTAGCGGCCTTTTGCTGTTATCGATTGTGCCGCTCAGCCGCGCTGACTGCTAAAATTCCACCTCATTTTGAATCATTATTTTTTTTGCATACTTTCATCTTTACTTCTTATGCAGCAGAACTAAACAAGTACTTCCCTCATGCTAATCTGTTGCTTTTTTTTCTGCTTGAACTCTTTCACAAGAGCGGAAAATGGGTAATGGTCACATTACAAAAGACCTTGCGATAAGGGAAACAAGAGTAGTAAAGTTGATGTTAGTAATCTTGATAAGTAATTCCATTCGACGCTTCAACCCATTTAGGTGCTGAGTAGTGGATGGAAATGATAGAACTGAGGGGCGGGGGTTGGGTGGTGGAGGAGGATTCACATCGTCCACCTTCCGTTGCTTAATGGGACTTGTGATGGCGAACTGTTGCATAAGACGATCAAGTTAGCGACTGGAACGATTGACTGAAATTGAATTGCGGTTTCGTGAGCTTGTCATTGAATACTGATGTCACTAATGTAAGTACAATTCTCGCTTGTACGGGTGGTTGGTAATGTTTCTAGATATTTTTGTCGTATTAAACAATTTATCTTTAATAGACGTTTATTTGGACACTAATAATTTGTTTCGTATCTATTTATTTGTATTTAATTGTCGTGATTTATCGCTCATCTTTACTACTCTCTGCCAGTTTTGCCTTCTAATGTTGCCGACTAACTCAAACATCTTCCAACGTTTTTTTTTCTCAAGGTCCACAAAATTGGATAATGAGAGGTTTTCGTTTAAATGAAATGATTTTCGCAAATATTTCGAGAATATTGGATGAGAAGATTCAAATTTAAAATTCAAGAAAATTCTACAACTTGTTCCAATATTTTCGACTTTGATGAATACTCTTTTATCTGAAAATGTTCCGTCGATCATCTTTGAGGTCGTCAAAAAGTAAATGAATAGTTTTTTTTTCTTTCCAAAAACAGAACAAGAGAAACCCGAAAGAGTTCTCCTAACATTTGTATCACTCTATAGAAAAGTGGATGATTTTGTCATTAATACGTTTGGGGCAATAAAAATGCGGAAGATGTTGATTGTGACATTTTGCAAAAAATATGTCATCATATTGTTGATACTGTATTTGACGTTGCTTCGGAAACTAAATGTAATGAGAGCGTTCAACGAAATTACTATTTGTAACGTCTTTCTGGGCTCGATTATGCATTGTTATTGACGACATGTGCGGTGTACAAGATCTCTGTGTTTGTTTCGTGCTCTGTGTAACTTTTGGAACAAAAGATACTTATTAATAGCAGTTTTATTGCCATAACATCAAAGCAAACTAGCATGCAGCGAATGGACGTTTCCCGTCGTTGCACTTACGTACATATTTTGTTAATATTTCATTTCGATCGTTCCATCTTCCACAACGGCTATAAAAGTTTGAAAAAATGGACATTTTTTCCGAAGAGGCTCAAGGATCGGCTCAAACGAGGCTTGTAGGGGTCGCAAGTTCATGTAGTGCTTTCAGTATAGGCGGCATTGGTGGTTCGCAGCATGCGGGACTGAAGCGCGGCATAAAACGAAGCGAAGCGTTCATCTTTTTCCGTTGAATGCAAGGAATGGGGCAAATAGTACGAAGCCGAAATTAGTATTTGCATTCTTTTTTACATACAAAATATCAACTTGTAAAGGTGAACGCAATCATTAATTTCGGCTTCATACGATTTAGTCCATTACTTAAGACATTGAGAAGTCACATATTAAGATGATGAGCAACACGATAATAGACCGCTGTTATGAGGAAGTTTTGCATTTCTGTGCTTTATTTTAAAATAAAAACGTAAAAAGCTTTTGCCAGAGATAATCGAGCTGTTGGATATTCAGGTAAACCCCAATTTTGAGTTCAAGTCAATTTTGAATTTAGGAGCGTCGCGACAAATATATAGAAATTTCGTTGCCGCCAAGCTTCGATTTTGCTCATCGAATCACATGGAGGCAGGAATGTCGTTTGAGGAGGTATAAGGAAAGCGACAAATGATTTTTATGACCTACGTTGTAATATGAAGCATGAGACAGTTCGTCACATCGTCGCACATCATGCTGGAACAGGTAGGCATATTTCCAATAGATAGTTTGCCATATTACATTAAAGGGGGAGTGACAGATGATTTTTGGGGGTGTAGGGGGAGCGGTGGACATTAAAGAAATTAATTCTTGCCTACTATGTACTTACCTCGTAAAGAATGGTCAGCAAAAGTAAGAGTCGCAGGGACGCTTGAATTGATGTTGAGATGTCGGTTAAGGGAGAAAATATAATCCGGAATATGCTTTTATAGCAAGGCGTACAATTGGCCCAGCATCATACTTTCCGCATAAAATCTTTTTTTGGAGTGTAAATGAAAAGAACGCCGACTATGAATTGGTAAGTTTACGAATAGGATTCAATTGAAGCTGTCGTCAGAGCTGCACAGCGTAAAACACCGAATGTGTGCGTTTCATTTGAGATGCGACTGATGATCAATGAGTGGTGTAGGGGCACAACGGGATCGATGCTGGGCTGAACATAGCTCTGCCTGTTTGTACTCTGTGTTGGCCTGATCTATGATATGCCTATTATTCGATCCTACTCCTCGTACACTGCTGCTCAACTTATCTGCTATTCAGCTAAAAATTTCTTCTCTCTTCGCTCCTCTCCTTACATATTTCCGCCTTCCAAGCACCCATTTCTTATATTCTCATCACTTGTGTGCTTTGCCTAACAGCGCAACTTCCTTTCGGCATAATCGTGTGACGTGAGTCCGTAGCAAGTGTTCCAGTGCTAACAAAAAAAGCAATTATTTTAATAACTGTACCTGTTATATGAGGAAAATGCTTGAAGAAGTCTATTGAAGTAGCACGTTTGCTTGTTGACAGCGTTTGTTTTTGGGCTCCGATCTAGTAAAATCGTTGTGTTGGCTAAGTATGATTCATAGGCTCCATTTTGCGCGTTTTTTTAATTTCGACTTTTGAAACGCAGTAGTCATTTGATCTCATTTGCAAAATGAATCTCCTGGTGTTGCGATGGGCTAATCATTCTTCTTGAAAGAAGGCAAACATTTCATTGTTACGGAAATTTAAAAGAAAAAAAGAACAAAAGAGAAGGGAAAAGAAGCTGTGGCATACGATATGGAATCTATACTTGCATAAGACTTTTCACATGCGTGCTTCTTCCATCTTCCAGAATGTGAGTGTCGCTTGAGAAGTATTAAATTCCATTGCTCATCATCTTTCTTTTCTTCCCTTGTTTTACTTTATTTTGTCAAATTCTGTTCCAGGATATCGTTCTACCTGCAGTTTTCCGTCTGTTTTAATAATGGTTTTAGTTATGGTTATTATACTTTTGGTTACTTTATAAAACCGATCAACGGCGAACATCTCTTAGAGAAAAGCTCAACATTTAAAATCATTGAAGTTGCAGTATTAAAATATGCCGCTTTTCTAATAATATGTTTTTACCGAATACTAGCGCTAATCCCCTTTCATGATGAACAATCGCAGCTGTACTTATTTTCAGTGTTTATTATGACTGAAGAGAGAGGGAGGAGGAAGGAGGGACGGGGGAGGGGGGGAAGAGAAAGGGAGAATAAAGTGCTCTTCGTTCATATGGAGGGCTTAAAAGTGAGTGGAAGGTACGAACGTGCCACTCAGGTGGCTCAATCACAGACGCTCAATCACTTGGAATAGCCAGCGTCGTTTCGTTTACAGATTGTAAAGTTCCACTTTTCATCAGCAAGACGAAATGCCATTTTGAGGTCTCGTGGCTGGCTAAGTCTTGGATTATTACAATTTCTAATGTATCATCCATTTGAAGA
>JPKZ01004119.1:191548-206241 GCA_000803305.1 Toxocara canis | reverse complement strand
GGAGAGTGGAGAGAGATTATAGGTATTAGATCTTTTATGACAAAAACATGCTAGCGACTATCATGCGAAGTAATATGTGCTGTAACCACCTGGGACTTTTCCATTCGTTCTTTTCTTGACGTTAATATGTTTATCGATTTAAAAATCCATAATTATTGCGTTGTGAAGTTGCTCATTAGCCTCACTATAGCAATCTTAGAGGAACATTTTCGGGAGTGTGAGCGCTCGTTGAAACAAAAGTTCCAAAACTATGTTCCGCCTTACGAAGGTGATTGATCTGTGCCTATAAAGTCGCAATGTAGATGCGTTTCGCGTTCACAAAGCGTTCGTTGCGACCGTACTTCAGAGCAAATGCTTGCGTTATTGAACGAGTATCCGATCGTATTTTAATGTACTTATTCGAGAAAGAGGTGATTTTTATCTATGCGAATTCTTGGCATTCGAAACAAGTTTCTTCATGCTGTAATCATATGCACCTATACACTTTGATGATTTTCAAAATTTTTCGTCTCTGACTTTTCCGTAGATCTGCCATCGCAACCTGATGTGCGCATGATGTTTTCTTTTCCTCAGTCCCAGTCCTTGATCTAATATATAAAAATCAAGTTTACAGACTCATAAGACCTCTCACAAATGCAAAAGATTTGGGCGATTAATGAGTGACGACGATGATGGTGTTTAATATTGTTGGGTCTGAAAATATGTGCAGATGTGACATTCGAGTAGAGCAGTAAGTCGTGAAACTCACATTTGGACGTTAAAGTACGAGTGGCATAAGGTCGTGCAGAGTGATAGAGTTGTATAAGATTGCAGTTTTTATCGTAAGGTTTTTGCAAAGTCCGTTTAATCAGTATCTTTCGAAACGATTTTTCGATCGGAGATTGGACGTAGTGACATTAAAAGCGATCGAACTACCGCGAAGTCGGGAATTGCCCTCTCACTTCCTCCTATCCCCACTTCGCCCCTTTCCTTGCTTTTACACAGTGAAATTTAAACTAAGTATTGTCCAGCTTTGAATTCGGTAATATGGACCTGGTTTGGGTAAGCTTCAGTTGCTAAGGATCGTGAAATGTTGTGCTTACTTCGTCTTTCTAAAATGGAATTTTTGATGCTTGATATACCATTTATGAAAAAAAAAAGTTACTTGAGAGCGCAACAACTGTTAGCTCTGTTCTAACGATAGTGTTGGCCGACAGAAGGTTGCGGCATCGTCGAAAATCGCTGAATTCATTAGAGCGAATTTTACTAGTTTCTTTTCTTGGGGGAGGAGCGGGTGGAAGGGTAGAGAGAGATGGCGTAACGCATGTATTCCACTCGTAACAGGGGTTATTTGAGGAATGTCATTGACTTGGTCTGTTGTCTCATGCAACGGGTTGATTAAATTTGATGAAAGCAAAATGAATGGGTTCGCACATGCACATACACATGCAATGGCCCTCACCGATTGCCTCGCCATTGATGCATTTCGCTTTTCGCCGTCCCGCAACCGTTTTCGTCTTTGCCTTGGCAAGGCCGTTTCTTTTTTTTGTTTTAAATTGGCCACTCATTTCTTCGTTAATCGACATTCTGACGCGTGCACTGTGCTAGTCAATCACTACGGAAATCCATCCAATTTTTTTTTCAGATAGCCATTAAAACTTGGATAGATCCTAATGGCATTTTTTCTTCGGCTCTTGCCGATACGGACAGCGGCGAGTGACGAGAATGCAGCGCTCAAAGCAAACGGTTTTCATAACTTGCACAAAGCAAATGTGACGATTTCTCCTGATTTTACACATAGCTTTTCTCTTTTCAACTATTCAATGGGTTTTTTCTAGTTTGATTTTTGAATTTCTTACTTATCTTTGCCTGTCACATGCATACTATTGGATGTTGATGTTGTTCCATAGCAATTCGTTTTTGACAGCGTTTCTTCTAACCGCCTGAAGTAAAGAGTAAAGCGTAGGCAGAAATTGCGAGTTTGCATTTTTGTTGTTGTTGTTGCAAAACACAGTATTGTCAGAAGAAAATCATTCCAGGATGCTGATTTCAGTTGTTTGGACTTTGTAACGTGCTATATTCGTACTTGGCTTAGCGCATTGCTCGGTGGCTGAATATGGATTTGCGCCGAAAAAATAAATCGAAATTTTCTGCAAAAAAAAAATTCAAAGCAAAAAAGCGTGCATTATGGCAGGAAAAGAAATTTTAAAAAAAAATTTTATACAGTCATATCAATGTTTTCACGGCACGAATCGCACTAGGATAGCGAGCGAAATTTCTTTGATTAATATTTCTCACGTTTGAATTCTTTCTTTAGATCAACATGTCGCGCACTTATAAATAATTGCATAGCATAAAAATATGTGTGCAATTTTTCAAAATTTCTCGTCTAGGTCCTCAAACTTTGGAAAACAATTTTCAAGCGCTTTCTACTGCTGTTGGTCGCTGCAACATGTGCGCTTCAAAAAGACTTTTTTTTTGCCAAAATAAACGGACTGGGCTTCAAGTGGAACTAGCGAATTCCTTAGAAGCAACAATATATTGGTTTTGCTTCAGGATCTCTTGGCCTATTTATACCTAAGGCTGCATTGAGTTATTGAAGACTTAAGCAAAAAGTGCCTTGTAAGAAAATACGGTAAACGTGCATAGCTAATAGCCTTAAAATTGCTTGTCGTCACATGGTTTTTTACAAAATTGAAGTGGGTGCAATAAGGAAGCGAACTGAAATATAAAATATTTGCATATGTGAAAATTGCGTCCTCTATGTGATCGAAAATTACTTTTCAGCGAATTTATCTGCTGCAAGAGCTATGGAATTTTTTAAACAGGTAACTAAATAGGCGATAGTTTTTGCTTCTCGTTATCGAAGCTGCTGGGAATATTATCTTATATTTCGTCGAGAGCAAGTCGGTTCATCTTCGCGTTCCGCTTACATTTGGCAAATGCTGTCAATTTGTGGAAAATTTATATATAAACTGCATATTCCTTAATATACTGCCCCTTCACTCCTCCCAACCCCGCCTCCGCTCCCCGCCTACATTCTCAAAAAGAAGTAGACAAGCTTCATAGTTGTACGACATCACACGAGGCTGAAGAATAGAGTAAGGAAACTTGCGTTTATTTATGTCGGTGCTTTTGCCTAGGATTCAGAATTCTTTTTAACACTTAAAACCAGCTTGGAACCCCGAATCGCGATTCCTTGTTGTTCGTTTTGTGATTCCGAATCGATTCCGAGTTCCCTTTTTGTGCTTTTGTTTACCGGTTGAATCTTTTTTTTAAATGTCATTCATTCAAACGCGTTGTGAACGTCAGATTTATGTGTAAAATGCCGAAAATTGGAACGAACTACGAGTAGAATTTCCCTCCTCAATAGAAGTCAATAGATGCCCACTCGTTGAGCATTGAATCTCAGCGATGCGATTTCAGTACGCCTCGAAAGATTAGGTTTTTAACCTCCATCAAGCCTTCGATGTGAAGAGGAAGCAGGCGTAGCTCATTGAGCGGGAAATTAGCTCTTATTCGCTGTAGTTAAATAACGTGTGAAAGGTTTCTCACCTCCATTATGCTTTCTCGGCTGTTGGGATGCTAAGAGTTCTGGGTGTCTATTAAAGGTTGGGCGATGAATTGATAAAACATCGGAAATACAGATGTTTTTGAACTTTAATTACTGTGAGCATCTGCGTTTTACCATATCTAACCTCGTACAGTCACAGCCGCTTTTGGCTGCTAATTTACAGCTTATTGTGATTCGCATTACACCCATTTTTCATGACAGGCAACCTGAAGTCTCTTAGACTCAATCGCTCGAAACATCACTTACTTTTGCGACGAGAAATGGTGCAGGATCTGTTGAGGTTATAAAAAAAGATTCAAAAATATTCATGTGCGGCATTTGTTTGCATTTGTGCCTAATAAGGGTGCATGCTTTCCGATAACGAAAGCATTCTAAAATTTATAGTTTTAACCATTTGGGAAGGAGCTTCTCTGTTCCGCAATAAACGCTTCGCTCATTACAGCTTTCTTTGAGACCGCAATCCTATAAGCAGAGGGCGTCTTTTTCGACGGCGTTTCTTTTAACGCCAATAAGGCACATCAACTGAGTGCCAACTGCTGTGCCTAACAAATTTTTTAACTCGACTAGTTTCATCAGCCAAAAATAGCATTTTTCCTTGTTCTCATTCATGCTACGACGGATTCGCTGCGTCGCTGTGTAAACAATGAACCAGAAGTTTCCATATGGTTTTAAAACTGTAGAAGTTTTGTTTTGTTTTTTTGTTTTTTTCCTAAATTTCAGTCGAGACTCATGCATTCAATAAATTGTTGAGCGTGAATTTTGCCGTTTAAAATTTGTCTTCGTCCTAAAAGATTTTCTGCATTCCGTAAAGGAGGGACGTGTCTCCTTGCGAGGGAAACATAATTTAAAAATAGAAAAGCTGCGCTTTCGGCGGTGTTATATTTGTCTCATGAAGCCATTTTATTCTATTCAGCTAGTCAGTGCTTCGTGTAAGTTTATACTCACTTTGTCTTTATGATCTAACTGACTAAAATGTCCGCAAAGAGCGCTAGCTGAAAGCTGTGGTTCGCAATTTCACCGCAATACTTAAAGGTTAACTGCTATCACCTCCATTTAAGCATTTTATTTTTTATTTATTGCGCATATCGCTTTTTATCATTCTACGCAACATAAGTGCAAAGTCATGCAATCGCATGTAATTTTTAATTTCCATGCCCCCTTATGTTCAGTACGTACTGGAGAGTGTTTGCGGTACGAATGATAGCCAATATAATTGTTCTCTAGCCGTAAATAATCTAACCATATTGGAACTCCTCTAATCGTTGCGCGTGATGGTCCATCTTAATAATCCATCTTTATTTTCTCATATCGGCAAGTGAGTGTAATAAGTTCAGTTTGTTGCTTTAAAACAAAATCGTTCCATTAGTAAGGCTATCTCAAATCGCATTTGTACGAGATGGTATCCAAAATGCTCTGCATTAATGCTGTAAAAGAATTCAGCGGCTGCAATAACGAAGTGGGCCGCAAGATCAAGCGACCAGAAGACGCTGGGTGACGTTAGTGTCAAGCAAGCAATGCGCAACCAGGTAGATTTGAGGTGTGTTGCGTGCTCAAATGGTTTTGTCGATGCTCGTATTTTCGTTACAGTAATGTGCACACATTACACAAATGGAGCCTTCACGAAAATAAAGCATAAGACATACTCATATACGTTAGGGGCCTCAAGCCTTTATCGCACAACGCATATATATCTTAGCTTAGTATATAAAATGCTGTTTGTTCAAGTTAAAATGCAATTGGGCCGATTTTTTGGCATACCTTTGCAGAAGTTCCCTTTAAATATTTTATTTTTGAAAATATATAAAGCAGCGTATGTGTACAGCAATTGTACTGTAGGACAAAACCAGCGAGCAAACGAAGCAATTGCGTATACACTAGTTCGTGAAGCCTCTCCGTTCGCAGCTGCGCATATAGAAAGGGAATGATTGGGAGCCCTGCAAGGACAATGTTAATCGAAAACGTTCAAAAAAAAAACAGGTCCGGAACTATAAAGATACGTCGGAGTAGTGAGAGTCTGGAAGCGGCAACTGAGGCTTGCGTAATTTAGGTATTCGAAAGAACATGACGTTCCTCCGAATACATGCTTCCTCCACGTATACTTTCCCTTCCTATCTATACATTTGCAACTTTTGTAAGTTCCTTTCACAAACCTCAGTGCATATGCCGTATAAACGATTTTCTAGCATAGCACTCATAAATAATATTCTAATTATGTCTTCTAAAGATGCATGAAGAACTAGCAATAAAACAAATTCGTGAAAGTATAAAACCAAAGGCAGCTCAGAAAACATTCTGTAGATTTAGCGCAAATTTTGCGCCGATTATTTTACGTAATTACTTTTGGAGGACGGAATAAACGATTAGTAACATATATTTCTGACATTTAAACAAAATTCGAAAATTCATTATTGTAATATTTCTTGTGGGATTAAACTTTATGTTAAAAGTATTCTTCAGAGTCAGACTAATGGGAATTAAGTAAGATGGGCGTTGGTGATCATTTAAAAATGTTTTGCTTTTAGACTTTTCCCAGTCGATTTACCCAAGATTTTACTGGGAAATGCTTATCCTTTCAGTTCATCTGTTTCTACTTGCTAGTTATGAGCTTCGATCGTCAAATGTTTCATTTCGAAATTAGAAGAGTTGGTCATGCATTTCATGGTCTATGATGGGTGTATGAAAGCGGTATGTTTATATAATGATATCTGCCGAATGTCTGATTAAGCCTTTGGAGGGAGTCTAAAATTTGAGATATTGAAGGTCATTCTGATCCATGTGAAATATGTAGCTTCTAAGCTAACTGTGATCTGTCATAGCGTTCCCATTTTGACAGAAGCTTAATTGGCGTTATAAAAATGCTTTTTAGCGACTTTTACAACAGTAACATAGCGACTTTTGCACTCATCAGACTGTGTATGCTCGTTTTTATAAATTCGTTTGTGCATACGAGACGTACGGACATCCAGTTATTGGAACGGAAAGTCGGCGGATGAACAGACTGTGTATTAGTAGGGAGTTTGTGTCCAAAAGTCTTCCTACTTGATTTGGAACTGCATCCCCAGGGCGTTCAGTAGCGTGTTTTCTCTGACAGCGTTTAACTTGCTTGTCAAAGAGCAAATGTTTGATGTACATCGTAATCTTTCAAGCAGCTCAGTATTTTCGCCCGCTCAGAACTTGCCTACTTTTGCAAAATAACGCATTTTACAGCGTTGCCAGTTGGAGTGGAGCTTGGCTTTCAATTTCATTTCTCAAGCATATTTATATTGCAGTCTATGTGATAGATACATTCCATGAAAATGGTAATGAATAACTTATTAAACAGAAAAGTTACGTTGTAGTAAATGTCTTGCCGATTTTGTTTTTTCCATCATATGCATCAGAAGGAATGCAACTCATTCAGGACGCTTTTGAGTATGTTATTTGATGGAGCGGCACAACGATAATCGGAAATGCTTTAATTTATTTGTGATATATTTAAGCAGAAGTGAGAGAATTTGATAAGGGATGTATCGAGCTAGTTTCTCATGTGCTTTCTGACTTATTTTTTATAACGCTGTCTAACTGTTTTCATTTATCGATGAGGCGGAAGTCTCGAAACAGTTTCTACGTTTATGTAACATCTGCGAAAAGAAGTCATAGACACCACATCATGTGGCGTACGTCCCGATATGGCCATTTGTAGAACGAAGTATGGTTGAAGCGTACGTGTATAATGTAAAAATAATATGCTGTAAAGAAATCTCCTTTAAATTTAGGTTGCTTGGGCGGAGAAGACTGCAGGCAAAGCGTGCGTATTACCTTTTATGTGTACGGCGTTTTACAACACTTATTTTCAGCCAAAAAATCATATGACGTTTTACACTGCGATGAAAAAAAAAAAGAGCGGTTTGTTAAATAGCAGCTTACCAAAGGAGGGTTGCTAAATGAGCTCATAGTATGTTAATTGCATTGGCGAAAGAAAAAAAAAAAAACTGAGCAAAATGTGTTATGGTTTTTGGCGTGTTTTCCATTTCACTGCACGCTCATTTTTGTGCTTTTTTTTCTGCTTTTTGAATGAAAGCTCATCATGCGCGAAATCATGCGATCATTTTTGCACGTGTGCATGTCGCCCCGTCGCTCTATTCATCCGCTAGTATCAGCATAAGAGCGATGAACATGGAATTATTGAATTTGATGAATGAAATCTACTGTAGTCTCCACTGCAAAAGTCTCATATAATCATTGATGTAGGCCCATCGCATTTGGAAGGAGTTAAGAAGAATTGAAAATGGCACAGAAATTCGCTGAGCAAGTTCATTTTGCAAACGGTCGCGTTGCCAAGCGAATAGGAAAAAGAAATTTTAGAAAAATATTCCTACGAACTTGAGTGGAGAAAGTGAAAACGTTATTGCGAGTGTTCTTAAGCATGCTTGGCGCGCTTTCCCATATCTTTACAAATGACCGTCATGGTTTTGCAAATTCGTTTTGGTTTGATATGAGGCTTCAACGATTCGTAAATCGCATATTTAAAATGCTATGATCGCATATAGGGAATGATTTTGGCTTAAAGAGTGCACGAAAACAACACACCACAACTGGTTTTTTTTTTTAATGGAAGTGCACTCTACTTGTGTAATTTTCAGTTTTACCTTTAAGACAGTGTTACGTGCAGATTGGATTAAAGCAATCGTCGCGTTCGCCGTGTCCCGTTAATATTTTTCTTTTTCTTATTCGCCATAGGTCGGCGTTCAGAAATTATTTGTAGTAGTAATTAAAGTCGGCTAAATAGTTTGTAGTAAGTAAAATAGTCTTTATCGAAACACTGATGTACAACCCATAATGTCTAAATAAACCACATTTTCGAAATTTATTTGTTGTCTATGGCATTAGCGTTGTGGGTGCATTAAAGTTTTCGTTTTGAATTGTCTCAGAGATTACATTTGCGCATCATTGGAATGTGAAAATGGCCTGTGTCATCATTAGAAGTCGTGATAGTGAGAAGTGATGGTATAGCCCTCCTAGCCTCTGCCAAATAGCTCGTTCATCAGTCATTAAGTGCGCAGACAGCCTTTCTTCGATGTCTATTTCTTAGGCGCATACTTAGATATTAAATAGGCAAGTTGGGGAGAGATAAGGAAGGAAAGCGGTTCTTCGATGGTCATTAGATCAAATTTTCTCTTAAATTTTTCTTTCTTTTTTTTTGAAGCATAAAGCAATAATTGGTTGAGCGACGCGACAGCAGCAGCATCTTGTGCACGCAGAATTATTCTAATGAGTGTAAATGTGGTGCTGATGTGTTTTAACATACGCTTAGCCTTCGGTGTAACTTCTTTCTACGAACGTTTTTGATGAAGAATACTAAGCAAATTACGGTAAAGTGAAATGCACGAGCATTCGAGTGTCGGCTCATTGAAATATGTAATGTGCATTCCATAAATGGATTTTTTTCCTCGAACTTATCTGTCATTTCTTATTTCCGTTTAACATTTATGCACTTTTATGATCTCTTTTTCCGCTCGTACATCATCTTAATCCTTAGAGGGTTATTGAATACACCAATTGTGTTAGTCATCTTTAATATGAGTTCTGCATTGTTAATTCGCTGCAATTTTCAAGTATTTTGATATCGAGAGGCTGTTTTCGCCTCTTCTTTAAAATCATCCATTCGCCGATTGTCCTTATTAGCCGCTTCTGGTCACGGTTTTTTTTTTCGCAATGAAATTGAATTGCAAATGAACGTAAAACAGCCCAAAAGCCTTGCATTAAAATTTAGCAAAAGAAATCAATTTGCAATCAGCTGCATGAATAAAGCACAAATCTCGGCATTTTTTTTTTGCTGATATGGTAATTTGCACTCTCATGAATGCGCATTTTCTTTATTTTAACGGTGGCTGATTCAAACAGTGGGTTTGACTGGTTATTATTATTCCAGAACAGTGAACTAAGGAAGAGCTCTAGTTTCTTCTTTGGTTGTCCACCATTGAAAAGGGCAGCAATTAGCCCCAGGCATCGACGTTGCATTAAATTAAAATGGATTGCAAAACATGAATGGCAAGCACTGTGCATGTATGAGTGCCAATACACATTCGTTGAGCGTTTTTTTAACGTAAAGGATTAAACGATTTCATAGCGATGTGAATAAATTTTGGCGTTAGCAAATGTTTTTGTGCTCATTCGTGCAGATGTCACTTTTCCGAAACTGTGGAGCACAATTTCCTTTTTTTGTTTAAAGAACTGATTCGACATCGTTCGTTTCCGCCACTCACAATGGATGCTAGTGGAACTTTTGTGCTTTGGCAAACTAGCTGACAAATCAGAAAACTTTTGCTAGCGATTTTGGAAGCGTCCAATAAACTAAGTGTAATTGAGCTTTTCAATTTTTTTTTTTAAAACTAGTAATCTATGCTCTTGCATGTTTTCTCCTTTTATTTCCTCCCATTCCACCTTTACGATTTCAATGGCTCACCTCACTAGGTGTTCATGATCAGCAATTTCGCTAGTACCGAAGACGCCATCTAAATTTATGCTGTTAAGGTTTTGTCTTTTTTAGTGTGCTTTTTTTCAGTTGTGTCATTTGTAGAACTTATTTTCATCTCAGTTGGGACGAATTTTCTGACTTTTTAAAACATTTGTTGCTTCTTATTTTTTCATAAGACAATTCTCTCCATTTCGTATCAAGCAGTTCTGTTTTGTTTTGATAATTGTTTATGCGAAACTTAATAACGACATCCACCATAACAGATAAAAGCTTGGCGAAAATGATGGTTTCGAAAGGCTTACCATGCTAGCTTCGGACCACGCATACTGTTGTTGTCCTCTGTGCGATCAGAAGCGAACTGCTCACATTCATTGTAAGCGTGCAGACACTAATGACTTCGAATATGCACATGTATGTGTGTATTCGAAAATACAAGTAATTGTGGCAGCTCGCAGTCCCTCATTGCATTTTACTCCGAAGATTTTTATTGGTTTGGATGCACTCTTGCAGTCAAAATAAATTGGTTTGGATGCACTCTTGCAGTCATAGAATTCTATGCTTCTTTTGTGAGATCGCCAAATTGCCAAAAAATTGCTGCTGTTCATTTTTATTTTCAATTCTTGTAAAAGCATTGTTATTTATCACTTGTATTAGCATTGGTACTAACAAATTCCTATGCTTCTTTTGTTTGCCAGTCGGTATAACGTAACAGTACCCTGCATCTTATCCTACCTCATCAATTTCGAATATATAATCGCGTTTGATTTGTATGAACGATTTAGTTCCCATGTTTTCTAAGTCGGGCAGCATACAACTACTCGAGGTTTCACCACAACACTTTTATACTTACTTTTACGACAAAATAGTATACGATTTTATAGGGTCTTAGGTTATTAGGTCTGTTTGCATGACCTCGTCGAAAACAGTAAAGCAACATCGAACGAGAATATATCATTGCTCGATTTACGATATAGTTTGTCAACTGCTTTACGACAGTCTTAAAAATCTTTTTCTGAGTTAAGTGTCTTGAAAAAAAAAATTTTTTTTTTTTGCATGTTTTCGACAATCACAACGATATTGTGACATTAAGAAAATTGTCTTTCTTTTACGGTAAAGACATTTATATAAACTTATTTAAGCTATATTTACTTATACGCAACGTATATAAATTATAACTACGTATGCTTAAAACTAAGTGTAAGCTTAATGTGCACAGTGTATACACAAATTATATTGTGAAAGTATCATGGGAAGTTGTTTTTGTTTCAAGCGTTTTTTGGTCGTTTTTTGAACGATTGCTTATAAGCGCTTCGGGACATCCTACTAGCGAAACAATGAGTTGTCGACACAAATGCAGTCGCCAACTGTTTCAGAAGGCTGTAACCCGGTCTTTAGAGAGTGGGCGAGAATTTCTTTTCTTCAGAACAACAATGTTTCTAAAGATTTTTTATTCTCAACAATGCTTGTCAGCTTTTGCATTATGTAAAAGTTTGTATCGATTTTATAATGTGAACAGGTTTTCAGATTCTCAGTTCTTCATTTCAAAAAAAAAAAACAAAAAAAAAATAAAATCCCTTTCCGCGTTCGCTTCACGAATTCTTTAATTGTTCTTAAAATCAAGCAAATATTTCGACAAATTTTGCGCTTGTTCACATTCATTTAATTGTTTTATTGAAGAAGTGATTGATGAAGAACAATTGTTCTTCGATTTTAGGGATAAGATTGACGCAAGCGAAAGTGGGAAAAAGGTTGGTGAGGTAAGGGGGGGGATTGTGTTGCTGAAGTTGGAATGCCACGAAAATACGACAATAATCAACAATCCCGTGAAAAGAATATATGCAAAAGACGTATTTCTACAACGATGAGAGCTTGATATCATACCGACTGCAAAAAGGTGTTGTCAACCAGGGCACAAATGGTCCATTTAAAATGTACCTGTACTGTTTGCGCTATGGTTGGATTTTCTTTGGTTCTGGATTTCTTTGTGTTCTTTTACTGCCGTTAGGTTATAGATATTTAATAGAATTTATCACTTTGTTTATTGAAATGTGCAATCATTTTATTACTAATCAGTGTACCTTGATATTAGTAAAACGAATAGCGTATATTAGGACAAAACTGTTGCCATAAGATTAGCAATTGCCATTTTATGTCGCATTCAGCGGATTATTTCATAAATTTTTCAGCAGAAAAGATGAAAAACATTCTATTCGTATTATCAAAATTCACTTTATGATTCAAGTGCATCATGAAACAGCAGCTGCTTTTCGAAATGACACTAGTTCAAGCGGAAAAATGACAAATTCAAAATAACAATAGCTTTTTTTATTTTGACAAATTAAAGGAAACGAAAGGATCGAAATAGTAAACGTCAAAATTTCACTTTATAATTCACTGAGATCCGCGTAATGAAACTTGTCAGACTATTGGTGACATTTCGAAGGGTGGGTGATTTTTTCCCGAAGTAGAAAAATAGTTTTGAGCTTAGTCGACTAGTCAAATTAGCTGAGTTTTATAGCTTTCCCTTATGCAATCGCTTCTATGCGTTTATTCGTACAGGTGCAAGAGACTGAGTATCTAGTGATCTTTGATCATCTATGCTATTGAAACAAATGATAACTCCCAGTAGGTCTCGTGAAACGAAAGATGCAGTCGCTAAAAACAGCTGATGACGTTCACATCTTTTTCTGGTCTCGACGCGATTTGATGATTAATGGCGGACGGTATGGGCTGATTACTATAGCTTACAAACGATGTAAACTGAATGTTTGTGCGAGTATTTCATTGCCGCTTGAACAGATCGTGTTTTGTGAGAGCATCAATTATGGTTAACGATAATGCACTTGGGCGAGAGATATTCAGGTGTCAATAAAGCTGTAATTGTTCCTCTCCAGCGGTTATCCATCGCATCGTATTTGGTCGCGTGGCTTCAATAATGCGGCGCTGTTCTATACTCATTTAATTTATAGTTGCATCATTGTGTTGACATTAATGAAATGATAATTTGAAATATTTTTACTGATTTACCTGAAATATCGACATTTACTGATGTAGAATAGATATGTTAATTGGTCTTTATTGATCTGAAGCATTTAATGTTGAAGACGAAATTCAGTATCTGTGGTAATTCTCATTCAGTATCTGACTTTATAGTTTTGCTAGGGTAGCCGTAATGTTTGTATGTGCAACATTCAACATGAGTACTTTCTTTCGGACTATTTCGGTATGTTAGCCGATTCGCATGTCCTGTTTATTTTCTTTCCTCGAGCGACTGTCGATCATTTAAATAGAATGATTAATGTCCTTCAGTTGGTAAGCAGTAGGATCATTAACTTTGCCAAAATTGCTAAATAGCCCCAAATGGAGTGAATTTATCCATGGACTGGAAAACACTGGTCTAGAGTATCTTCGTTTTCGTAGAATACAATGTTTTCAGGTGTACTGAATAACTGAAGATGATTATTTCAGGCTTGCATAGAGAAACGATGGCGCACACGTCAAGTGAGAAGTACAAAGTGCCAAGTGGTTTACGACCACTGTTAGAGGCACTTGCCAGAGAGACTCTAAGGGCTCAACCCACTGATCTCATCTCCTTCTCTCAATTATTCTTCGAAGAACTGCAACATCATCGATCGGAAAGTGCGCTTTAAAATTACTTTTTAATTTCTTTTCGCTTTTGTTTTCGGCTCACAATCTAATAATAATAACGAAAAGTTTAATAGTTGAAGAAAAGACTATGTAAATGTTTTTCGATGAAGTAAAACTGATGAGCTTTTTGAATTTTAATTCGAACGTTTCCTTATAGCTCTTTGGAAACATTCGTTGCATTGTTTTTTTAAAAATTCCGATTTAAAATTCGCGTTCATTCTAAATTCGCGTTCATCGCCGACACGGGTCGAACAAGTGACCATCAATTAAGAACAGAAAATACTGGATGATCGCGCAATTACAGAGTCGAAAGCTACAATTTTTTCTTTGGAAGGCACATTTAGTTTGGCTATTTGATTTGCGTTGTTTCGTTTAACACAATAGGCGCTGAATTATGCTGACCGACATGCAGACAGACATGTTCAACGCCTTTTCTTGCCAAAAAAGACATGAAGGTTGAGCGGAACGACTGAAGAGAAAACGTAACAGCAACAGTGCAACAACGTATGAATCCCCAACTGTAGCTTCCAGTCCTATACTTTAGGAGCTTAGCGTTTGCGTGCACAATGCGAACTCACCATCGCAAATACATAATCGAATACGACCGTAAAGTACTCAGTACGACATGCGAAACTGAAGAAAAAAACGAACGGATCGATGCAGCGTAAATGGCTCCCGAGTAGAATATTACAAATTCGCGCATATATGCAAAAAAAAACCATCAAAGACTGATTTTGACGAATATTTACACCGCCAAACGATAAATGTGTTTTAATAGAAAGTTTGAAGCTAGCAGATTTAATTGAGCTTTTTTTTTTAAATCTAATTGTGGCAATTAGTAATCGTTTTTAAGAAAGCATGCTGTAGGAGAAGCATAATTTTGAAGGCTAAATGACAAAGTAGTGAAGTCAACGATTAAATATTGTGAAAGAGGACGAGAATCGACGCCAGTCATGCAAATGCATGGCTGAGCGCAAATAGTCCAGTTCAGCAGTTCGATGCGAAATAAAGGTGCTTCGCCTTCTGTGACAGTCA
>JPKZ01004119.1:170120-191475 GCA_000803305.1 Toxocara canis | reverse complement strand
GGAACACAGGTATTGCTCCTCAAAGATTCACTGAATGTTGTGAAGTAAGGTGCAGTAAAAAGGTGGGACGACTGGCCTGGACTGTTTTAACAGAGCGCTTTTGCGCTAGCTCCTGTTGCGACTACAGTACACTGAAGGGCATCCATCTGGGTGTAATTATTCGAACAGATTTTGTAATTGGACGCTACATATTGGCAGGGCACACCTGTTGTTTTATCGTTAAATTTGTTTTTAATTATATGTTTAAAATAATGAACGGTAATACTGAACTGTGACTACAAACTTTTATGTCATTTAGCATGATCGAATAAAATTGCTTCCAAGGTGTAAATACGTTTGACTGGAAACAGCGGTATGAAAGGATGCTCGTATAGGTCCTTATGGAAAGTATTCCAAGCGTGTCATCGACTACAAATAAATATGACCAGTCAGCTTATTCGTCCACCTGTTTGCCGACTGATGGCCGTCTTAGGGATAATTTTGATATTCTTAGGTATGCTAAACTAAAAAGTATTTTTAACACAATTGTTGATGTTGTTACCGTGGAAGCTGGAAGCTTCCATGAATGAATATGGTCGTATGTGGGGTTTTTTGTTGGTGAATGGCATGTGTTATGGGGCGTGCACAAAGTGAATGTCACTTAGACGTCGCCACACATGGACACGTTCCTAAGTTATCATTGATTGCCCAAATGGATGACAACTCGTTTGAGTGCTGTTCATCGCTCTGCGTAACATTTTGACGAGTTTTAGCTCGTTCGATTCATGAACGATTTGAGCAATTGATCAGCTTTTGTGAACCTCGTTATTATTTGTATGTAGTCGTTTTGGTTGGAGGCCTCAGTGCGATCCTTGATTGAAAAAAAAAAGAAAATTTCTGGTAGATTTGGCTTGTACGTTTTTGAAAATGTTGTTATTAGGCCTTTTTTGCGAAATACATTAAAAAATAAAGTAGAAGGAATGGCGTAAAAGTAAAGGTCGTCAAGTGCTTCTTTGCTGTACGACGGTCTTCTACTCTTGTGCTTTTATAGAATTACGTAATGTTTTCGTTTTTGTGGCTGAAAGAAAAACGGGTTTTCTTGCCGGCTACGAGGCCCATCGAGTGAACATGATTTTTTTAGCACTTTTTCGAGCCCACTCGAAAGCCAATCGCTTAACTTTTCGCGTAGATATACGCTAAACGCTAGAAGTGGTATTTGCACCAAAGTTACTTTGGTGGTGTTAAATGCATTTGCACTGAATACTAGCTGAACTTTGCAGTTGATTACGGTTGCCGTGGCGTTGGTCGTTTGAGAAAATAGAATTAAGCAGAAGTAGAACTAACTTGTTATTCGCCTCGACCAACATTTTCTTGATCTGATTTTCTTCTCTGTAAAGAACATTTTGAGAGGAGATATCCACTAGAATAGCCTTAGTATGGTGAGCGTGATTTGTTGGCTTATGTGTGTGTGTACCGTTATTCCTAACACATAAAGTTTATAGGACGAGTATTGATGAAAGTAAACGATTGCTTTTGAGTAGTTCGGGTGGTAAAAATTAGCTGATAAAATTTTCTTCGTATGATTATTTATATTTTCCATGCAAAATTTTTTTTGCCTCGTCAAGGCGCTATGTTTGGTTATCGTTCAGCATTGTCAGCAATACAAAAATACCTCAGTATGCGTCCACATAAGAGTTCAGCAATAACAAATATTGCTGTACGTTTTAATCTAACATAGTTTGTTGTTATATGTAAAAAAAAAATTTCAGCACGTTTACTTCTGAAATCGCTGGTTGCCTTCTACTTTAGGCTTGGTAAATCTCTTGTTTCTAAAACTTTTATAGGTAGTAAACATCCTAAGAAATGTTCTAGTAAACGCCTATCTCTGCATTTGTGCGAATTCGTTTTTTTTTTTGTTTCATTGTGCGTCAGAGTTGCTATTTTTACAAATTCATGATTAGTACTGCAGAATTATAAGGTTATGAATCAGTTATTTGCATGTGCATGTTACGTAATTTGACTTTGCTTTTAATTAATAAGCAATTACAGGTGGTAAGAACGCTGATATTCTTAAAGACCCAGTGCTATACGAAAGGTTTAAAAACGATCTCCAAATGAAGGTCAGGGTGTCAGCAGTTTGCTTTCATTTTCTGTACTATTCTGAATAGAGCTGTGAACGGCATGTTGTTAACAACCTTATGAATATTGAGTATGTCAAGTAGTTGTATCGTGGAGGGGATTTCAGTCGGGGTAATACGGTGATTGGCCTGTTTCGGTTGAATGCTCATAAAAGCTAATTACAATGCCTAAAACAGTAGGCACAGTTACTAGGAAGAAAGAAACTAGTGCTAATTCGAGGAGAGAAAAACTTCTGAATAGAGCTGTGAACGGCATGTTGTTAACAACCTTATGAATATTGAGTATGTCAAGTAGTTGTATCGTGGAGGGGATTTCAGTCGGGGTAATACGGTGATTGGCCTGTTTCGGTTGAATGCTCATACAATTATGGTTAGATATGGGCGCCATTACCATATCGGTGCTGCTTGGAATAAAAGCTAATTACAATACCTAAAACAGTAGGCACAGTTACTAGGAAGAAAGAAACTAGTGCTAATTCGAGGAGAGAAAAACTCAAAAGATGAAAATATGTTATTTTTTAGGAAACATCTTTTTGTTGATCTAATACTTTTCTTTCTGAGCTAGCACATTTATTTCGGAGCATATTTATTGAGTTTTTTGATCGAATTAATCAAGTTATGCGTCAAAAAATCGATTCGTCAATTACTGATTAAACGAAACGTGCATCGATGTTCGTTCACAGTGCGCAAATTAATGTGTTGTGTTTTCACTTATAATTCCTTATTGTAGTCCTCGTTGTTGACGAGAACACTGGAGGATGTACACTACAATGATTCCATGCTGCAGTTTCGGTTGAAATATTTGATAGTAATGCTATACGATGTGTATAAAGTTGCAATCGTTAACGGAGTATACAAAAGTTTTCAAAGAAACTCTAAGATAGGTGTTTTCGGAAGAATAGGTTAGCAGCTAGGCATTCCTTTTTGTTCATCGAATTCCTCAGCATTTCAGCTTAGTTTTCTTAAGGAAACAACCAAGGAAAGAGTATGTTGTAACGTATTAAGCGTGAGGCAGTATTATGGGAAAGTAAGACGATAGCAAATACAATTATCACTTTGTTCGCACATTAGTTCCTCAAACATTGTGCCATAATGTCAAACAAACCGGTCGGCGCTGTTTACGCTTTTTTTTAATTTTCAAATTTATTTCGTCTAAAAGACACTTTTTGCTGTCGATAATTTGCACTGTTTTGAATAGTGTTCATTTTTATTTCGCATAAATTCTGGAACTGATTTCGCTGTGTTTGGATTCACCGACTCCACTTAAATTTATTCGCATGATTTTAGAAGTTGTTACAGTGAAAGATGCACAAGAGTGCACATTTGCCGATTCATGTGAAGATCGTTTAATGCGTTGTTAATGTGCCGCATTATCGTTTTCTTATAATATATAGCGCAATAATTGCATCACTTTATATGCTAAGACATCTGAGGTAATATCGCTTGTATTTGAGAAGAATAGACCTTCATGAATGGCCACTCGTGAAATTGTTGGTCTTTAGTACCAGGAATCGATAGGAACAAGTGCCCAGAATGCTCGGCCACAGAGTCCCATGGACGTTGCCGCCACCAAAATTCAAGCTGCCTTCCGCGGACACATTGTAAGTTTTTTGAATTTCGTTTCACAAATGAATATCAGTCTGCTGATCACACAAGTGTGCTTGCAGAGAGAACGTGCATCGCCTTAAATTTCAATACCTTTTCGCATATTTTTATTCACTAGCTTTATGTGCAAAATTTATTTAACCTTGACCAGGTGTGTGAAAGCTTTTGGTCTCGCCCTATTTTTTCACTTCCCACATGACAGCACATTCCAGTACCTTCAGCTTTCACCCACACGTTGAGCATTGCAGCGACGAAGTTTGCTTTTTAATGAAATTCATGTTGTACGACTGAAAGTGAATTTAATCAGTAATAATTAGCTTGTAAAGTTATTCGCAAAATTGCAGTCGAAAGCTGCACTTGTAAAGGAATCAGAAACTTATCATGGGTTTGCATATTTCATGGCGTAATTCTGTTAAATTGGAAAAGCTAGGGCATACGTTTGTTGGAGGGAAAGCAGACAGCGGCGGGAAATGTCGACGAGAAAACAATCAGGCTGTCCACAGTGCACGAACTTCAGCGAATGTTACACGAAGCGTTCATGTTCGAATTCGAAGTTTCAGTTAAAGTACTCGATTGGACGCGTAGCTTTTATTGCTACTCTTTTTTTATGATTATAAAAAGCCTTAAAAATCGAGTCATCTACTTCTGTTTCTCCTCAAAAGCTTTCATTTCTGCTTGACTCATCAGTACCGGAAAGACATCAGGATAATAAGTTGAGTCCAATTGAATAGTAATTGATAATGGAACGAAAAGCTAGTTGTAAGTTGTCATAGTTGAACTATGCTTAATTTCATACTCATATTTAATTTCAGGTTCGTGCCAATCCAGAAAAATTCGGTCTTGATAAACCTGCGCATGTGGTGCAAAGAAGACGTTCCAACGAGCATATCCAGGTTGCAGATACAAGAAAGGATTTAAAGTATGAATTATACAGTTTCGCTTAAAACGCAAACTTATGTTTCGTTTAAGTTTTATTCACATGCTTAATTAAATCATATTCAAATGCGTAGTTAAATCATAATGTTAGGCGCTTAGGCTTCCTGTTTTTAGCTTACTGCATTCATAAAAGAGGTGCAGTGCTCTCAGGACTGACCTTCCAGTTGGTGCAGCGAGAGTGATGGTTGACTCTTATGATCGGCCTTAAGCTAAGGGACCGCCTTTTGGCTGATGAGACGAAGTGGATCAGGAGAATCGTCAGTAGTTCCTCTTACACCCCTTTAAAGACCGCCTCAAGTATCCGTATTTCCTACTTCCCATGATTGAAACGAAGCATCTCCACGTTGTCCATTTTCGCTCTAAACTTGCTTAGCGTCTCGATTTGGTCGCATTCGGCCACATGGAGATGCGCTCCACTAATTTACAACATCCACCTGCAACCCGAATTTTAATAGGGGGAGGGAGGGGGCTAGATGGGGGAGATGCCTTATCTTAATTTACGGAACTCGCTAGCATGCAGTTATAATAACTAACATGGTACACCATCCTACCTTGCAATAGTAATCAGAAATGTGTTGTTCCAATTTTACAACAATTTTTAACTTAGAAGAAAGAAATGTCAGTAATATCTTGTCGAATCTCTGTTATACTGTCATTTTTTTGCCCGGCTGGTTTTGGGCATCGGTGTGATACTTTTTCAATCCCGTTTATCATATTTGGAAAGATCGTGCATGCGATTATGGTGTTTGTTTGGTGTTGTGGAAGTATAGATATACGAATCATGCAAACAAATGTGTTGCGTTTTATGCATGCATTATTTTGCGCATGTGTTCGTGCCTTGCTCACTTTTACTGACATAAACGTCAGCGAACAAATACGCGCATTGGCGATCACCACGCAGTGTTTAACGTCTTGGTAGGTTTTTGTTTCGACCAGAAAAAAAAACCTTTAAAGCGTGCACAGAAATCGCAATCTTTCTTCAGCGAGTCGGATGCCGAACCAATGCAGAAATCGGCGGATGAAAGGCCACACGAAACTGACGGGTATGCGTTTAAAGTTAATTTGATCTCTCTTCCGCCATCCCTCTCTACCCTCTCCCCTCACACACCCCCTCCCCATCCCCCCCTGCTCAACTCCTTCCGACCCCCAGTGACTTGTTCAGAAGTTGTCAATGACCTCTTTAATGTATTATATTTCCTCTCGCAGATCATCATTCTGCTTTACGGCTACCTTATTGTGGAGGATGAATGATCCGTATGTGCTGCCATTGTGGATATTCTTTTCTGAGACGTTTTGAAAGTACGAAAAGTTCATTTCATTTTCATCAATGGTGATCGTTTCTGATATATTCATTTAATCGAATGTTGGCCGAATTATTATTATATCGTTCCTATACAACCAAAAAATTTCTATTTAATTGGGGTGCCTTAAAGTTACATAATAATTCCATCTTGCTCACTGAAATGAACAGATTTTCAATCTTATTCTAAACACAAGTCCATCTCTTACTGTCTGAACAAAGAACGGTGAAGATTGCTGTGATAAGTGCATTATCATCACTGGAACCTTAACAAATCGAAATCGTAAGGCGCCTGTCATATGCACAAGACGCCAAGACAGTAAAAAGTATGAGATGTTTGAAAAGAGGTGCAAAACAGTTGTTTCATGACATATGCATTACGTTTTCAGTTTGCTATGACCGCTATTGTCTTCGACTACTAACGAATTACAAAAAGAACTGGTACAGTATACCATACTCTAAAATACTTGGTATAGTTATAACAGCTACAATTTTGAGTGGTGTTAACGACAATTGTGATATTCGATCTTATCCATCAAATGACTATCAAAGGAAGAGATGCTGATGATATGAGGACGATTCGTTTATTTTTTCTGAAATCACACTTCGAGAATCACTCTCACAAATTCGATTCTTTCATGAGCATTTTTAAAAGCATTTAATATATCAGCCGATACTTACCGTCCATAAGAGGTTAGCGTTACAAATTCGGAGATATATCGCGAATGTTTTACGACATGCTGACATGTCAGGTGCAAAAAATTGTTGCGCGCTAACACTGATAACGCAAATAATCTAAAATGTCAGAGCTTAACCCCAGATAATAGGGTTCGTTGCTATACTTTATTGGACAAACAATTCTACACGATCAAAAGTCTTTTCGTTTAATTGCATGTTTGTTTGTTTGTTTGTTTGTTTGTTCGTTTGTTTTTATTTGTTGGAAAAGGTTCTGTTTATTTTGCGTAGATGTGGTAATGCATGTCTGTTTCTTTTTCTTATGCATTCGCAGTCAGTTTTTGAATAAATTTCACTTTAGATATAATCGTTCTTTTTTTTGCTGTTTTCTTTTCTTCATTGCCAATAGTCGTTCCTCATTTAAGTTTTTGACTAGTGCTATAGTGGAAAAAACATTTTGCAGTTTTTACATTTCACAGCATTTATGTTAACAATTATGCAGTTTCTCGGCAAATTTACGGTTTTATTAAACTTTATGACTTTCGTTTTCTTCCATTTACTCCATTTAGGCGTCATTCCGTAGGTGGATATACGTTGGAAAAGGATACGCCAGAAGATCGTGCCGCAACAAAAATTCAGGCTGAGATTCGAGGATTTTTGGCCAGAAAACATGTGCAAAGTATGAAGAAAGAAGGCGAAGAAGCAGCCACAAAAATACAGGCCCACATTAGGTGAGTGATATTTATTACACGTTCTCTTGTTCAAATTCTTCAGCGGTGAATGGATTATATATAAAGGCTCACACAGTTTTTATTGAATGCTAGAAATAGCATTTTTTTTTTCACAGTTCCTGCCTCTGAATCAAGAAAAGTTCAAGAAAATTAAAAGTGTGCCAGCCATCAGGCCGATATGGAAAGATTTCAGATAGGAATCGCGATTTTGTAAGGTGAACATGAATGAATTGAAATGAAATTGGATTTTTGGGTGAAAAAAAAAAAAGAAATACGCTGGTGTAGCTATAGTTACAATATGCACACAACTGATGAAATTCGTACTCGTATGGATATTCTCATGGAGACGTGAAAAGAGTGCATGAGAGCATTCATATGGCTGTATTGCGCTTTAATTAACGCTAATATATAGTATTATTTCATCAAGTTTCTTCTGGAGAACGATTTTGCATTTTAAACAATTCGAATGAAATTACCCAAGAGGCAAACTTCCGTGTATTGAAAGAAAACCTATTATAGTACGTTGTACGCGAATCGCAATAAGTTTTAACGAACGTAAACTTCCTACTCATTTTTATCGCCAAACGGAATCGAAACGTTTTATATTTGAATGCAGTGGGCAAAATATTCATTGCGAATCATAGCAAAACGATGTGCATATGGTGAAACGATGTACATTGACATGAGAATAAATTAGGAAAAAATCGAGCCTTTTTTTTGCTTCCAAAATTTAGTTGAAAAATATTGTACCTAAAAATTCTTTTTGGAAGTTCTTTTCATTTATATTCATGCTAAATAACTTCTCAAAATTATTCTTTTTGTACTAAAGAAGGATAAAATTAAACAAATACTCGACCATTCGAATGAAATGACTAAAGGTGTATTGAGTATGCACTACTTTTTTTTTCGGATACATTACTTCTCATTCCATTCGGTTTGAGTGTTGTAAATCTGGTTTGGCCCACTCTTGCTAACCCGATAATCAAAGCCGTTGATCTATGTTGATGCGACCGCTACGTAGACTGAACTCGTAAATATCGCTTAACGCTAGTAGCTAGAGTTGTTATAAAGAAAAGAGACTTTTTCGGTTAAATTATTTTCACTTCTCTCAGTACCCAGTAATAGAAATATCGCCGGTTAATGTGGGAGAGTTGATCAGCTCGAATTGTTCGTTGCACTGAGCAGGAGATGTTTGAAAATAAAGTCTGGAAGAAATATTGCTTTTAAATAGGCGGCATCTTCTGCGTTCTCTAGCGATTGCCGTGTTATGGGATAATAAAAATTATCAGTTTTAGTCTTTTCAGTTTATCTATATAAGAAAACATTATCTACAAGCAGAAAACAAGCGAGCAGTACATATCGCATATAAATGCGATCACTAACAGTGTCATATTGCACCATGAATTGAAAGGGATGTTTAACGTGAACTCATCAAATATGTTCTTTGTTAAAATCATAACAGCTTTTCTTGTTATGAGAGCGCGCCGCCTGAAGTCCCGTCTTGTAGGGGATATTTAACGCGAAAGCATCTCGAAGAAGCTGGAGTGGTGAGCCCGTCGCGCTCACGCTCAAGTATTCATTCGTCACGTTCTGAGGACATCGACAAAGCGTAATCAACCATCGCAATCGCGCATTCTCATGTCAATTTTATCATTTCAGTACCATTCGAAATTTTTGCTTCTCGGAAAGAAAGCGCCACACGAAAAAGCCGAGACTGTAAAATAAATGTCCAAAATATCACCCCCTCCTTAGAATTAAGTGGTATTCCTCATAAACCCCGAAGTTCTGTTTGTCCTGTTTTCGCGAATCAACTTTTCACCCTCCCCCTCCCTACCCCTGCCCCTTTGTTATCCTTTGCCAGAAAAGAACATCTCCGCTTTCTGCTATAAATCCCACCTCTTCAAAAGGAATGTTATATAAGTGACCGACGACAACGTCAGTTTTAGTGTAACTGTTTGCAAAAAAAAATTGGGTCGAAATCTTCGAGGATAGGAGCTATTCTGAAATTCTTGCGTCATTTGTAATGCTGGCGTGTTTCTTCGAGCTGGCAAGGTATAGCACTTTCGCCATAAATGAAGAACGTATCCGCTAAAATTTGCTCTGAATTGCTATTAATTTTAATTGTATTAAAAATGATACTAAAAATTCATGCTTTTAGCGTTTACATTCGCTTTTTGCCGTCGATATATTCGCGTCTTGAGCAATTGCTTCCAAAACAAAAACTGCTATGTGATTTTGCTTTGGAACCAGTTCCAAATCGTTTATTTTGTTGGAATGGAATAGAACAGAAGCGGTCGGTTGTTGTGATGTTATCTCCAAGAATGTTTGCCGTCATGCGCAGGTTCAACTTGACTAATGTATTTTGTGACCTTCGGCTTGCTGCTATTTCAGATTTCAGATTGACGGGCTCCCAATTGCCGCTTGTGTTTGATGAACATTTCCGCTGGAGTACTGCACAACAGCTTAGAGCCCATATTTATATCTTCCGTTTTATGTGTCTATGTTAAAAAACAAAGCATAAAATTATTACGCCGTTTCTGTATTACAGTATACAAATTTAAAAAGAGCAATGAAAGTATCATATTGTTTTGAACTCAAGGTATCTCTTATATGTTTTTGAATAATATTTATGCATCTTTTTTTCAACCTTTCAAAAAGGTCGTTATTGTGCCGATCACATGCAAATACAAGATTGTTTATCACTGGCTGCGATTTTTCCCTCTAATAATAGCAAATCCGATAGGATTCGATCGTTTACGTTTATCCGTAGGCCAACCATTGGACGTGATTTGTAGATTACCCGGCGTCCCACTGCGTTACATACGCGCAATCACACATCTTTTTTTTTACTAAGGAGCGGAGACTTGAGATGGAATATTATTTTTTTTTGCTCAAAAATTACAGCGGGTAGCTCTCCCAACTTCCTGTTTTCAGCGGTAGTAAAGGAAATACACCATTACATGGGCTTGTCCATTATACGGTTTTCGAGAACTTCTTATTAAACAGTTTAAAAGTACACTTCTGTGATGAATTAGGCGCACCTTTTCGTAAACCCCAAATATTTATTTAACAGTGGAAACAAAATGATTTTTCTGATCACTGGTCAGTTGCCTCCATTGCTATTATCTGCATGTTGGCGATTGTTCACAGCAATCTTTCCTCGAAAGATAATATGTGGCTTTCGAAAGGAACCACTATTTTCAGTATACGCCGGGTCGCTGCGATGAAGAAGCATTGTATAGCAAATCTCATGTTTCCTTCATTTTTTCTGTGGAGAGCTTTTTTTTTTGAAGAGATTTTGAGGTTTTTAAAGCAAAAAGCTGAGAGAATCTTGTCGAGAGCAAACACCACTTTGGACTAATGCTTTGACGACGATACTCGAGTTCAACAACTTATCAGAGTCGCTGTTGGAGTTCACCGCTGTGTAAAGCGACTTACACCCTAATACAAAATAAATGAGGCTTTCTTATAAATGGTCGTCGATCGGGGGCACTGGATTTAGAAAGAGAAAAGACAGTGGGCTAGGAAGTTTGGGACATGTTCTGCAAGTTTTTGCCAATAGTGAAGGCGATGAGCAAATTTCCTTGTTTGAAAGACCACCTAAATATTGACGGCCTGGGGGCGTAGCAAACTGAAAGCCTCAGCATGTCTCCTAAACGCGAAACGTGAGGAAGTATAACATAGGTAAGAGAGTTTTGAGGCATGACTTACATATATGTGCGTGATTCACGTTATACGAGTAACATGAGTCTCCATTTTCCAATTTTTTTTTTGCTGTAAAAAAGTATAAGGTGACATGAGCACATATGGTTGCAATAAGTTGAAAAATTGAGTCGGAAGGAGATTAAATGACTATTGCGCTGTAGTTGCGCCTATGCATGCAAATATAGCGTCTGCTTGTACAAAGGTGCACTTGTCAAAGAGCAAACCCAAGCAAAACAACGGGGATTAAGGAGTGGTTTTTTCCAAAGGCACGGCCGTATTTTGTTCATCCACGTGCGTATCTCAGCGTTTAAAGGGTTTGAACCTTAAGAACCCATGGCAATATTAATATGTGCGGGCAGGGCGGTTGTCGCTAGTTGAACTTTGATTATAATGAACAGCAGCCTATTACACTTGTCTTTGGGATTGCTTATTTGCACTGATCGACGACAAGTTATTTATTAGTAACAGTAACAGATATCAAAAAGAAAACGAAGAAAACTTGAAAATGTAACGTAAATTGCACAGTATATTTGTGAAAAATGTGAAGGAGGCGCATGTCTTTTGTAACATAAGCGACAGCAGGTGCATTTGCAAATCAAAAGCTATAATGCACGCCATATACATAAGACGTTGGGACGCGAACAAATATGATAACTGTTGGAAAGGAACGAAGCACTTGCGCGAATGGTACGTGCATGATGCTTTACATTTTTCGATTTTTACATTTTTTTCGATTTCATGCTTTACATTTTTCGATTTCCTATAGGTCATAGTGTGTACAGGTCAGCTGTTAGCCATATATGGAAAAGAGCTTTCCTGTTATTTGACTCGTCAGGTAAGCTGTACGCTGCGGATAGCGAACAGATGTGTTGGAATACCGCGTTTCTTTGTTATAGCTAACACAACATACAATTCAAACATTTAAATACGTAAAATCTTTGGATGTAAAACGTGATTTGCGAAACAATAATTGATTTTCTTCAATACCAGACTATACAACTCTTCAGAACAGGCTTCACTAGTCAGCGTTGTTCTTCAGAGGCAGCAATTAATGCACTGCCAGTGATACCGCAGATATATATATATATTTTTTTGGAAACTCCTGCTGAGGAAAGTGACGATCCTCGAATTCACTGGATCTGAATGGCAGGCTTTTCTGAACTTTAAAAAAATGGTTTTGACCTATTTCAGTCGAAGTGGTATTTGATGCCGTTAAGTTTTACAAAAGTATTGAATTGGACGGTATCAACGGTTGACATATCCGAACAGCACCGTCAACTGTGCGCATTCATAGAACATTTTCATAACTTTTACGTCGAAGAAAACGACTGAGTGTGAAATTGGCAGTAATGAAACCAGCAGAAATGATTTAATTGATTGATTTCTTTCGATTTTTCATCACAATAAAAAACAGCTTCGTTAACTTTCTCATATAACTTAGAAAAAGCAACTTTCAATGCTTCTATTCACTACGAAAGGGTAATGTAAAAGTTTCAATAAAAGCTGGCAAATATTTATTATGGAAAAGTTCTTAGTCATTGAGTGATGCTAAAATTAATTAATAAATGCCACGATTATTGCCACGATACGGTTGACTATACGGTTGACCATCGTGGTGACTATGTGATGTTACTCCACTCACCTGTAAACCAAAAAAGCTTAATGAAGACGAAACGAATATGAAGTATGTCGTAACATGATTAAAGAGGTTTCCTTTGACTTGTTCGAATAGTATACGATGGATAGTTTGAAAAACTTCTCGTCCAAAAAAGTGCTATTAAAAATTTCGGGACCGAAGCTCGGCTAAAATTTAAGTCAGAAACGACGCTTACATCCTTCGTATCCGCGTAGGATTGCAATATTCTTTGCAAAATGCGATTGTTCACGACAGATTTTTTTTCTGCACACTGCTATTTTGTTAAGTCCATATTTTCACTTTGCCGCCCTCATCGAATCTTTGCGAATATGTTTGCATATAAAGCGTACACTTTAGACGTCGTATGCAAAAATTTACGAAATTTCGAAACGTTTAGAGGTTTTAAAAAACCTGTGAAACGATGGTACTACCGTCGACAGAACTCGGAGTAAAACGATTTCGAAGATGTGCATCCTTCCGACGATTGACGAGGTAAAGTGCCAACATCGCAATCGTAGCGCACAGAATTGCGAAAATAAATACGACCAAAAGCGCTATTGCCCAACCGTAGATACTCGACCTGAGGTCATTGCAAGTAATCGCGTTCGTAATTCATAACATTAAAATAATCAGTCACTGTGGGCTATTCAATTTAGAATTTGAAAGGGGGTTTTATTTGTATAAAAGTGTTTTAATGGTGGGCAGGAGTGCAACTGAACTGGAAAAGGTACGACAGCAACTGCCGCTTTCGACACAACGAGAAAATTCATTTTATTTTGTCTACAACCTTCATAGTCCCTGCAATTAACTGATATTAAAGGAAATAACACTGCACTCGTGTAAACAAGGACCTGCTTTACGACATTCAAAACATTATTTCGAATAAAGCGTTCAAGGCTTTATCCTTTTATGAGATCTCGATAGCGCCACTATTTAAATGGGGTTCTATGCCAGATGATACGGTATTTCTAAAAAGGTGTGGAAACAGCGAAAGGATTATCTGTTTTAATAATTTAGCGCAGAAACACAAATTATACAAATCTATGATATCTCCACCTTTCAACTTTCAATACTTAATTCCTAGTTTTCATGTTTAAAAAAAAATCCTTATTTAATAAAGTTTTTCACTCGTTCTTTCAAACGACTCCACAGAATATTCTACAAAGGAACCATAAGAACTGGAGCGTTGGAGGGATTTAAGACAGGATTTGAAAGAAAAAAATAAAATAAAAGTTAATAAAAGATCTTTATCTATAGAAAGAGTCGGTTCCTTCCATTAGAGATCGCAGCTTTCTCACTTCTAAATTTCGCTGCATTTATAACATTCTGTACTAACTTCTCGCTTTTCAGTTTGTTCCCTTCAAGAATTCATAACGTGCAATAAAATAATAGCATGCAAACCAAAAGAAAAAAAAAACATTTTAAGCGCTACACTAAGGGTGTTTTCCAGAATGGTTCGGCCAGTAATGCTGCCTTAAAAAAGCTGAATGGTTGTTACAGCCACTTTTTTAAAGCAAATATGCAAGTGATTTCGTGGAATACTCATTGATTTTACATTTTCCTTATAAAATAAAATGAAAAATCACCCGTGTTTGAATTTCTTTCTCACCAAACAATGAAGGAAAAACGGTACTTTTGGTATTGTTCTAAGAATAAATAGAATTAATCCAACTGATAGCTTCGTCAGGTGACATGTAAAAAAAGTTTCAAAGGTTCAAAAGAGATTTTAAAAGGGATTCTGTTTGCACCAATACTGATGTTATTCCTCGATGCAATATCACCTTCGTCTAGTAACTGAAGCATCCCAAAAGTACTCACTGAGAAACTTCGACAACACCGCAACAACCATGTGAACAACATCCGAGCTCGCATAGATAAGGAATCGGACTATCACCGGCCAAATTCTCATAATAGCAAAGAACCTGGTCCGATTCTGAATATACGCTATCTATTCCATTGAATTCCACTCATTAATTTGCGATCATCCATCATTTCCGGAGTATTCTCTCTAGCTTAATGTTAAAGCATGCTGAGAGATTCGACACCTATATTCTCAAATCTCACCATCCACGGATGGCTAAAATGGAGGAGACGGGCGGGTGGTGGAAATTTAGACACATATGAGATAACTGAAAGCACGTAAGAATCTTAATCAAAAAAAAAGCAAAGAAAGATTCCGTAAGAATGGAAGGACCTGAGTAATGAAACAATATCTTCATGGGCACACTCGACTTCCCGTTTCTTTTCCTGCTTTTCAAACCGTAATAAAACGCTTATAGAACAAAGAACTGCTAAAATCGCTTAAAAACCGACACCTTAGATAATGCTTGACGAAAAAATTCAAAGAATGCATTTTTTTTTATACTTATTCGAATTAATGAGGCGAAAACGTGCATTTTTTTTTTCGATTTTTCGAAGACTACAATAGCAAAACAGTTCAGAAGGCATTTTTATGGTTTAGAGCTTCGATTAACAAAGGAACTCTAATTTTCTTCTTGGGTTAATTAATGTATTTCTTATCTTTTCATATCAGCTCTTAAGTTATATCCAAAGAGCTTACTCTAAGCAACTTACCAGCCATTTCTTGTCGAATCAAAGCGCCAATATTCCTTTTGATTTCAGATGGAGTAGACGCAGAAACGGCACTGAAAGAATCACCATTCGCTAATTCATAACTTAGGGAATATTCAAGCTGAAAAAAAAATCAGAAAAAAAAAACATTCCGTTTCGATTCTGATTTGAATTATTGCTTTCCCGAATCAGAATGGACGCACTTCTTATGCGCACAGTAATAAACATCTAATATATTGAAAAATTAATGTCTGATATCTTTTAAACTTTTTTTTTTACAAAACAAAAGTGTTTTTTTGTCGCTCGAAGAACCCATGTAAGAAAGCTATTTGAGAATGAGAGCATGCGTGCGGCTTACGCTGCCGTGGTCTGCGCCATATAAAGTTGTTCCTGTTCACTGTACGGTAGATTCGTCCAACGAAAAGCCATTAATCTGCAAACTTTGCTCAACTACGTTCACTCAAAAACTGTGACAGCTGTGGTAAATTGCAGGATTGTCGAAAGAAAAAAAAAGGCCTTATTGATATGGATAGCCTTAGTGAATTTTGGTGACAAAAAGTATCGGATTGATGGATGAAAGCAAAGGAAATTTTCCCAATGAAGTTGAGATTTTAAAGTGAGATAAAATCGAACGAATAATTGGAAAATTTTGTTGAGAAAAATAATGTGCATTGCGATACTGCAACATCTGCAATGCTTTTGCCGTTGTCACTCATTCGTCAAGTGAGCGCTGACGCGTAACTGCTATACGTGTAATTGTTACAATAAAAAGACGTAATGGAAAATAGATGATAAGAGAGGAGAACACAAAGATAATGTTATCGGAGACTAAACAATGTTATCAGAGCCTATCTATTGAACAATGCAGATCACTCTTGTTTCAACCCATTTAGATTTATCAGCATAACATATTATACAATGGGAAAACAGTTAAACAGAATTGGATGATCATCTCGACTTATGATCATAAAATTTTACTTTCCTATGGCTTTCGCTGTAGTAATCAGACAATAATTTTAAATTCTATGATCAATTTGGGGAGTTTACAGACTTCCAGAAGGAATAAAATTTTGGGGATTCAGGGAGCCACTGATATTCGTATATGTTTTATATAGTATATATAATACATTTCCATGGCCATAGAGATTTACATGCTATTTTGTGCACTTATGTTTTCATTGAATGCCTTAAAGCAAAGTTTAAAGTCATATTTCTCGGTTGTTTTCAATGTTCATTTTATTTAGTATACATTAGAACGATAAAATGAATAAGCACATACATGTGTTTAGCAGTAAATGTCTTACAAAAGAAAAATATTGCTATGATTGATATGTTTACTATATATTTAGCGATTCGGTAATCAATGCAATGATTACTAATAATGACTGCAAGGAATTTACAAATTGCTCTTGATCAAGCATAAACTTGGTAAACCAACAAAATGACAAATTACGGTGTTGTTAGAAGAACGAGAAGTCATCTCTAGCGCATAGTTAAAAGCAAAAACGAAGACTAAATTCTCATTAACGAACGGATTTCACCGTCATCTTTCAGGATAGTTAGCGGTATGACTATTCAGCGCAGCCGATCTGTGGTGATTTTGTGGCAAGTTAAAAAACAGGACGGAGAAGGAGATCACACAGAGAAAGATGTACAACGAGAAAGAGAAAAAAACAAACAACAAAGGCGTTGACCGAAGTGGTCGAACAAAAAACGCTTTCGGAGTGCTTAGGTGTGCTCTTGTGAAGCGATCATGTAAACATTTAGTGTCGCTACGTTGGGTGCGAACTTCCCGAAGCCGTTGCCAAATGATCGTGTTTAACGAAGAGCTGCGTATGGGGAAGTATCGATAAATGGTACAATATCGCTGCATACGAAATACATATGTATACATATGTATATGTATATGTATACATATATGTATATATGTATGTATATATATTGGGACTATATATACATATATATGTTTATAATCATATATAATTAGAGCGATCGGTACCGATTGAAGGTATTCATTGCCTTTCATAGCCGTAAGCCTTTTGCAATCAAAATATTTTTTCAGTCAACATTTACAGCAGCAAATATGAGCTTTGCTAAATGCTGCTTAAAATACTTTAGCGAATGGCTGAAAATCAAACGAGTAATTTGCACCTAACGCACAAGGTGCATATTTCTCCACAATTTTCGTGATTATCAATTTTTCTTTCAGAAATTCGCATTTCCAACTGTTTCTGGTGCAGGAAGTAGTTCATAAGCTTCCGTGTCGTATGAGAGTATATTTGTCACTTTTACTACTCCATGAATCTCTACCAATTTTTGTCTGAGTGCTCCCTCACTGCTATAGATTATGCTTGCCAAGTTTAAATGCGGAAGCTTTTCTAAATCATTGCTTAAAACTACCCAACAGACAGATACATATGAATAGATATAAAGCGCCCATCATGCGCTTTTACTGGCATAAAACGCGCATAACTGAATGATTCGTTAAACAGCACTGTACATTTCATAACAAGCAACAAATAAACTGACAAAAAAAGGTGTAAAGCGCGATTTCAAAAAGCAAAAAAATTCATTAACATTTCTCAACGCTTGCGAGCAAAATGAATTGGATGAAATACTAAGACTGATCAGAAACAACAAGGAAGAAGTTCCGGCTCTTTTGTACGAATATTTTATTCGCTGCAATATTTGAACGGTGATTAAAATCGCACTGCAAACTTTGAAATATTCACAGAAACAAAAAGAATTAATCTTACTCCTCATCGAATAATAAAAATTGCTCACCCAAAATGGCATTAAACTTTTTGGCATATTTCTTAGCTTTAAAGCCATAACAACAAATTTCAACATCTTCCAGAACAGACAAGATGTTTGTTTTTTTGAAGACAAGCGCGAACAAGGTTTCCTATTGCCTAGAATCGCGAATAAATATGAGATCTATACCTGACCATCGAAGGGATCTATACCTGACGAGTTCGCCAAACAAAGAGCGCTTCAGGACAGACGATCTGCTCCTAGTTTCGCAACTTCATGTCAAATTCAGCAAAACAAAACTGAGTGTCACTAAGTCGGTGTTAGTCGGGCCCAGGGGACTAGAAAAAAAGTAATTCCCACTGCACATCGACACGAGCCAGCATTTACTCAATACTCGTAGCTCCATCAAGCCAGGATATTTGCGCCGCCATATTTTCGACATTGCTTTAAGGCGCACACGTCTTATGACGCGGATGCCTTACAGCGGAAAACTCATAGTACTGCTATGCAGGTGACCAGACTGTTATATCAACATTCAACTGTACGAAGAAGGCCGCTAATTCAAAAAAAAAAGCGGACTAAAAGACGGTCTAGCGTGACGATCGAGCAAACGACCATCGAAGGGGATCAGTGCTGTTTGTCGTCGTCGACGCGATTTTCTGTTGACATTCACAAACAGCGAACCACTCAGAAGAACTCCACCATTTGCACAGTCTTGCTTAAAACCACTGGCCAATCTTGTGAGATTGTGCATCGACCGCTCTGTCAATTTCGAATTCTTCAATGCACGCTCTCCGATTGCACGCAACATTGAACACTACTTCAAAATGCATAATGGCACTTGGGTGGTCAATCGTGCGAGGAAGTCCACAGGAATCAAACAAACTAACGAAAGGAAGATATATATCCATCTGCTGACACAACCTTGTGAAGTACCTTGACAAAGGCACCGAAAATTTCGCGCTTGGAATGCTTTTTTTCCTCTCAAAAATTTCCTCAAAGCCCACACTATTAGTATAAATTATTTCCAACATTCCGCTTCATCAAGAAATGCGTTCTCGATTAAGCGTTGAAGTGTCAAATAGCAAAAAGATTGCGGAAGTGGGATCATTAAAAACAGATTTCCATAAACAATAATTACGGCTTGACAGTAAAGGTAAATATATCAACAGTGAGGGGTATCGAAAAGCGTAAGAAGGGTATATATTTCGAAATGGTAAAGCAGTCCTCCCAAAAATGATGTAATTACGCCTGTTAAAGTAACAGGAGTTTGAAAGTACCATGAAAATTTGAACATATGGATGCATTATCAGACTTATTTATCTATGCCTTCGTTTGAGCGCTTTCTTTTTTGTGCATTACCTACGCTACCACCGTAGAACACATTTACCCTCCCGGAAGCGTTAAAAAAAAGGTCTTTTTTTTAAAATTCGAAGCTACTCTTGAGCCGTTCTCTAATGATTTGGACCATACCGCTTCAGATGCCTTTAAATCAATGGCACGTTTATCTTTCAAAATTCACCAGCGCTAATGCTGAGAAGAACGGCAGCGCCCATAGGAGGGTGGGAAAGCTGGAATCATTAGTCCGCAAAACCGAAAAGGCGTGGAAACGAGTGGTGGAAAAATTCGAAATTTTGGAGAGTACAACTAGTAACGATGTTATCAATAGAAGCGAGTTTTGCTTGTGACTTTGAAGAAATACTAAAATTTTATACTAAAATACTTTGAAGAAATACTAAAATACTAAAAAAAAATATAGGCAAAGAAATATAGGCGGATGAGGGGAGAGAGAAGGGAGGGAGAGGAAGAACGGGAAACGATAAATCTATGAATAGCGTTATTTTTGGACCAGATAGAATCAAAATATGAATGTGAGTTGCGGACGGCAAGCAAGTACATTTGCCTTCGCCCCTCCTTACGCTATTAGATCAAGCTGCTGGGAGAAGTGTGAAGTGAAGAGCTGCACTTGAGAAACCTCACCGCTTAATCCATAAATCAAATGAGAACATCGTTGGTGTATAAGGTCCTCAGGATTGGCCAAACATTTTCTCCTCACCGTGCACTCTTCTTGGGTTTCACAATCCCTCTAGCTTTGTATTTCCGGACAATAATGGTCTGCCGGTAAGGTGCGTACTGCGTACATTTATTTGTTTGGCCTGGCAGTTCGATAAATGAATATTTAGCTGCCAAAATTGCATCTCGACGCGTTCAAATGGGAGGTGCAACAAGGGAAACGCGTGTGTTTACTTCCAATCGACTGCGGTGTCCACTTTGCTCTTGACAGCACGCGCGTTAGGTTAGTTGCGAAGTGGTCGCTTGGGCGGCGTTTTTGACGTTGGCGATGTTAGCAGTGAGCTTTTCCGCTACTAAGCGTGTATTAATTGTTGTGAAGTTGGTGATGAATGAAGTTTGGTATAGTAATTTGTGAGTTACTTTTTGATTTACCGTCACAGTTTTCATACTCGTGCGTAATCCCAAAAGGCCTTTTCCTAGTTTAGAAATTCACATTCTGTTGTCGTTTTTTTCATTGTTTGAAATGAGCAGTCAGAGCGCTTGTTTCAACGGATATCTTGTCGTGCATTGTTAAGTGTACGAGAACCTAAGTCGATCTTTTCTGATTAACGCGGAAGCTGCATCTTTTTCTGGTTCCAGTGTGGTGTACAATGTGTGCGCTCCAAAGATTAACTTTTTGCACAGACATGAAAAACGTCGAAGGTGCATAGATTCATTTTACTCTTCCTGCGGTTGCGATCCGAAGAAATTGATTAGTTGGCATATTCGATCTTTTAATCCTGCATACCTAGTAAAGAGTAGGCGAAATTCAAGAATATAAGTGAAGTCACTGTTCGACTTAGAACGTTCTAGGCATTTCACGCTGATTCGTTATCTAGTTCAGATATCGTGTATCCAGCGTTGTTAAGAATTTGCGTATATTAGGTCTCAGTTCGTACGGTAGCGGTGGAACGACCACTTATTGATCATGGATGAAAATTGTTGCTGAAGATTTTCGCCTCCTTGCAGTTTTTTTTTCAAACGCTGACAGTTTTTTGGAACTTTTATGTGAAGGCTGTTGACAGTTTTGCAACTATGTTAATCTAAGTTCGGCTAACTATCCGTCGCAGCAAAGTTGGGCCGCTGAACTAACTCCGCAATGAACTGTTTAATTACGTGACGATAGCTTGGTGAAACAAGAAGGCGGCGCCAAGTATTGTTCTGCGTATCCCCAGAAGCAGGTTTTAGGTGTCCAGAGTTGACCATTCGCCAATCTATACCTCTTCCATCCTTTTTGCTCCTCACTCTCTCCTCCTCTTCCTTCCTTCACCCC
>JPKZ01004119.1:139514-160552 GCA_000803305.1 Toxocara canis | reverse complement strand
GAGTATGGAGGAGAGCGAGGGGCGATGCCGTTGTCTGTTCGGACGGCCTGCTGTAAACACTTGAGCGTATTTCATAATCGGTCCTTGTAATCTACGCTGATGATACTTTTTCAGTGAAGCATTGTCTCATAAAGTTGTAACAGTAAGTCCAACGTTAACGAAAAGTTTCATCGTTCTCATCTCAAAAGCTGTTTATTGCTATGCTCCTAACTCTGAATGTTGCAGCTTTTTGTCCTCTCGTTATATTTGTGCATGTGTAACGTATCTTAAAATGCTCGTTAAAAGCATTTGGCTTTGTCTTGGCGCAGCATTAAGTCCCTTTGAGCTGTCTTAACCAGATCGATCAACTAACCTAAAGCAGATTTCAGGAGCACCTATTTTAGGTTTTATGTGGAGCTAATCACTCCAGCTTAGTTATTTCTTAGGCGCGTTAACTTCTCCGACTACCATGTCTTTGAAGAACTTAAATATCGTGTTCGCCATCCGATCGAGGTTATCGAAAGTGGCTGTTTTAGGATTTTGTTGTGTCCAACATGGGATGGGGAGGGGGGAGGGGGATCGCTCTGGTTAAATGATTAATTTGTACGACGAATACAGATGAATTGATTTCGATCGAAATGTGCATGCTTTCTTAACGCATGCTGAGCTTAAAATTCTGTTGTTGATCAAATTTAGGACGCATTTCTGTTGCCTAAATTGTTGCAGGTGCTCTCGCCATATAATTCGGAAGATGCAAAGGGTTTATTAAAAGCCGCAATCCGCGACGAAAATCCTGGTACTACTTATTTTTGAGCATCTTTTTTTGTACTGTTCCAGCATACGCAGTCTTTTCTTTTTTTTTAAATGAGGAAACCTTGCAAATATAACGGGAGTCAGGTACTAGCAAAAAAAGCATTCGTGAGGGAGTTGCTATGGAGAATGGTGTAATTTTCCAAATTTGTTCGCTCAGCATAGTAAATGCCAATGCGGTTAAAGATTCTCATTTTAAAATATTTTTTGCGCATAATCTGCAGCCTAATTACGCAACATTGGTATGAAAAAAGCGTTTTGGTGCTTTCAAAATATCTGAGGACCAATGCGACTATAGCCAGGGGTGCAGCCTCACATGTTTTTTGGAGGGGGACAACAAAAGTTCTGAGGAGCGGAGGTGGTACATGTTTCTTTCCAGTTAAGCTGCGACTAAGCTTAATCGAAGAGAACGTGTCAGTGAAACAACGTTGTTCACCTTGACAATCACTTTTGCAAAGTGTTCATATTTTAGTAATCGTTTTGGAGAACGAGCTGCTTTATGGGCACTCCTTTCCGGTTAGTTCCGAAGTACTGTCCGAAAATTTCGTCATCCCGATTGGAAAGGCCAAGATCGAAAGGCAGGGTGAACATGCCACCGTTGTAGCCTATTCAAAGGGCGTCGAATTGGCGTTGCAAGCAGCTGATGAACTCTCTAAACAAAAAGTTGAGCTCGAGGTTTGTTTTTTTTGTTTATTGACATTTTGGTATTCAACGATACTTTGCCGCTAAGGACGGATACTTCAGTGATTTCAAAGCGGTTCATATCCGACGGAGCAGATGTTTTTTCCGCCTAAGTTTTTCATTGAATATTTTCTATTTCTCAAAATTTCACGGTGGGTGTTTTCGATTTTAGCCGTTGTACAAGGTTGCATCGCTTCAGGAATGCATTGTTTGAAAGTATTTGGGACTCGCCCTTTCAACAAGCATCATATTTTGTTATGATGCTTCTTGAACTGCGCAGTTTAGCCGGTGTCAGGATTGATCACCGTCGTTGAGGTAGCACTGGTCGAGCGAGAGAATTTGTGATATGCGTTCTGTTCATATCGGCTTGTCGTTTAAGGTGGTAAATCTGCGTTCACTACGGCCTCTGGATATGGAGACAGTGAAGGAATCTCTCAAGAAAACGCATCATCTGATTACAGTCGAGACCGGATGGGCTGTTTGCGGAATCGGCGCTGAAATCAGTGCACGAGTTAGTTGCGCCTCGCCTTGCTTTAAAGTGTATTCACGAGCAATACCTGGTATTTCTAGATGAGAGGGTTTTTTTTTTTGTAATCTGGAAGGAGGGGCTTAATCTGGAGAAGATTTGATTCTCATGCTAGTCTTGAATTTGCCTGTAGGTTGGCTCTTTCCCAAACTCTTTCAATGTTTCCTGTTGCTGTTGTGATTAAATTATGGGGAATATTTAATGGGCTGCAGGTTGTGGAATCAGAAGCGTTCGACTACTTAGATGCGCCGGTGCTGCGTGTTACGGGAGTAGACGTTCCTATGCCCTACTCACACAAGCTTGAGGTGGCCGCGTTGCCATCGTCAGCCGATGTGGTTCATCAGGTGAAGAAAAGCCTTAACATGGCATGATCGTGCTAGCGGCTCTTCGTTCTTGTATGCGTTCGCCATCACGTGATGCGTTTACCTCTTTCATCCGTTTTGCCTATTTCCTGTTGTTTTCATCTCATGTATTCGCCATACTGTTCTTAGTTAGTTGTGATAGTCATCTCTCCTCATTTCGTTTCCTCTTTCTTAAGAGGCTGGACGTGTAAAGATGGGTAGAGTGAGCAATTTTTTAAACTCTGATGGGTATGTGTTGCCGTATCTTGGGAGGTGAATGAGAGAGGGAGGGGAATCAGCGCAGATATTTAATTTGATAATATTTTAAAAAAATCGAATAGGATTTTTTTTCAAACATGCGTATCCGTCTTTCCAGGATTGTCCGGTTAAGCGATGTATTTTGTAAGGCCGGTAATGTCGGCTGAGCTGCTCACTGATTAATCATGTCCTTACAGTTTTGCCATTTCTGCTTTTATAATTCCCGTTTTGATTCATCAGGTGTATTGCATCGGTGTTGTATATCTGTATGTTGTGTACATGTTGTCAGGCAACAATTTCGGCAGTTTGTCAGCACGAATTAAATGCTTTATGCTCTGCACATCACCATCGGTAAACGCTTGTGATCGGCGGCAAATATTGCACAGTTGTCGTTGGTGAAGTGCCGCATTCAAATATTAAAAGCGTTTTTCGATTGCTGGAGTAATTTCATGTTAAAATGAAACTAATTCGATGGAATGGAGACATTTGCGGTGTCCAGAGGTGTGTGTGATACAGAGGACTGAAATCTGTGAGGCGGTAGCGGCGGATTTTGATATTGTGAATGGTCATAGCACCATGGTTATCGCCAATGACGAATATCTTACATGAAGATTTTATTTGCCAACGTCCCGAGACGACGATCTAGAGTTTAGGTAATTGAACTGGACTTTGAGGGTATTGATTGTGTCACTCGAGTGACCTAAAGAGTTGGAGTGTTGACGAGTAAAGACTGCTTATGATCGTTATCTTAAACGCAGTCATTTTTACGAGCCAAAGAGTTGAAAGAGGTATGATTTGTTGATTCGGGGAGAGCATCTAAGCAGTTGCGGAAAATGTGTGAATGTGGTGTGTCAGGTTTCAACGTAATTCCGGTTTTTAGACCCTTTGAATGAGTGGATGACATCGTTTAGTTTTATCGTCCACTTCAAATAGTTAATGTCTACGTTTGATGGTGTGGCTTGTTTAAGCACCACAGCAACGGTCCGCATGGAGCAAGTGCTAAACGAGCTGATAAACAGTGATACTTAAATGGTGGAGGGGGGGGGGGGTTAGGTGATTGCGTATCGTTTGGGCGTGGCGCTGTTGATCTTCGCTGGCGGGACTATGTGTCGATAGCAATCGGTTATTTACTCGCTTTCTGCTGTTTATCAATCATGCATAACAGGGTGTTATAAAGTTACGCAACGACGTTATGTCCCGTTTGTTTTTTATCATAAAAATGCATGTTTGAGAAGCAGATGGAGTATCGATTTTTATCCAAAAAAAAGATTGCTCATAATGGTAAGATGAGCCGTCATGGTGGTGGTTAGTTCCGTTTGAAATGATTAACAACCACTTTAGAGGGATCTTAACCAATTTTCGATATGATGGCACTGCAGTTATTGGGAAACGGTAATTTTGCTGAGCTTAATTGGTGCTACCGAGGTGAAACCCCTTAAAAGCAATGATGTATTGTCTGAGAATTGCTAGTGAAAATTCTGAGAACCGTTTCGGTGTTCAGGGATTATCTAGCTAGTTTAGTACCGTTACTTACCTATCTGAGAATCGAAATGGTCGATTAGGAGTCAGGATGATTGCTTACTCGATTAATACGGTTTATAAAACTGCTTACTGCTTGAGTTACTCTGAACTTGTTGAACACAAAGTATGTGTGCAATGACGCGTTGTGTAGAAGGAAGAGGCGGTGAATTAAGCGAAAATGACGTACAATGTAAACACTAATCAAAAGCATCGGCTTCGCTTGTGACTTTTTCAACTGTTTTTATTTTTCACTCCCGATTCATTTACTGTATACTTAACGGTGGCGTTTTTTTTCATATCTCAGTGATTCCCAAACTCGAGTCTTTCATTCAAATGCGATTGTTTTTTTCTCTACGGCGTAAATGCGCCGCAGGGTTTTTGGGGCTAACAAATGTGGATTATTATAACTTTTATGTGAATTGTAGTACCGTATTTTTTTCTCCCGTCATTTCTAGATTCTTGTACTTTGAGGTTTGCACTTTCGTATGTGATGCACACATTTATAATTCATAAGGGCGAAATCAATCGAGTTGTCAATGACCAAGAACAAAATGTATGACGGGCGAACAGACATGACAGAAACCAGCGAATGAACCATGAAGTTGCTCTGTGCTTCCTGATTTCGTTGTTTTGCGTTTGTTGGGGGGGGGGGGGGGGGGGGGGTAGGTGATTGCGTATCGTTTGGGCGTGGCGCTGTTGATCTTCGCTGGCGGGACTATGTGTCGATAGCAATCGGTTATTTACTCGCTTTCTGCTGTTTATCAATCATGCATAACAGGGTGTTATAAAGTTACGCAACGACGTTATGTCCCGTTTGTTTTTTATCATAAAAATGCATGTTTGAGAAGCAGATGGAGTATCGATTTTTATCCAAAAAAAAGATTGCTCATAATGGTAAGATGAGCCGTCATGGTGGTGGTTAGTTCCGTTTGAAATGATTAACAACCACTTTAGAGGGATCTTAACCAATTTTCGATATGATGGCACTGCAGTTATTGGGAAACGGTAATTTTGCTGAGCTTAATTGGTGCTACCGAGGTGAAACCCCTTAAAAGCAATGATGTATTGTCTGAGAATTGCTAGTGCAAATTCTGAGAACCGTTTCGGTGTTCAGGGATTATCTAGCTAGTTTAGTACCGTTACTTACCTATCTGAGAATCGAAATGGTCGATTAGGAGTCAGGATGATTGCTTACTCGATTAATACGGTTTATAAAACTGCTTACTGCTTGAGTTACTCTGAACTTGTTGAACACAAAGTATGTGTGCAATGACGCGTTGTGTAGAAGGAAGAGGCGGTGAATTAAGCGAAAATGACGTACAATGTAAACACTAATCAAAAGCATCGGCTTCGCTTGTGACTTTTTCAACTGTTTTTATTTTTCACTCCCGATTCATTTACTGTATACTTAACGGTGGCGTTTTTTTTCATATCTCAGTGATTCCCAAACTCGAGTCTTTCATTCAAATGCGATTGTTTTTTTCTCTACGGCGTAAATGCGCCGCAGGGTTTTTGGGGCTAACAAATGTGGATTATTATAACTTTTATGTGAATTGTAGTACCGTATTTTTTTCTCCCGTCATTTCTAGATTCTTGTACTTTGAGGTTTGCACTTTCGTATGTGATGCACACATTTATAATTCATAAGGGCGAAATCAATCGAGTTGTCAATGACCAAGAACAAAATGTATGACGGGCGAACAGACATGACAGAAACCAGCGAATGAACCATGAAGTTGCTCTGTGCTTCCTGATTTCGTTGTTTTGCGTTTATGTTCGGTGGCATATTCACAGAACGAAAATGGAAGTGTACTTTTGCATAATGATGTTTAGTTTGTGCCACGAAAGGACATGCCACTTGGCGGAGTTGCGCACTTCGTCAGTCGACAGCACCACAACGATGACCAACTGGAATGGCGGACTGTGCAAGAAGATTATTAGCAGATGGCTCGGTCTCACTAAGAAGTAAGTATCGCGAACGCGAGCAATCCTTTTGAATCACCTTCGCTTTCGTTGTTGCTGTTCCGCATAGCCAAGTGTCAGTTAAACGGCGTGATGTATCACCTTTCTTAAGGTAATACCGTCTCGATTCTGATGTTTATATGTATCGTCGTTATTATCGTTATTATAAAAGAAGCAGCCCGATTATTTAAAAAAAAAAAAATAAACGGTTCCATCGTACCGCTGCTTACTCCTATCGCCACAACTGGTGCCCGAGGTGAGGTGGCGGTACGACGAAGACGACGAATCTCAGATATGGCGATGGGTGAGGTGCAACATACGACGAGACTGTTTATTGGAATTGGGCTGCTTCTTTTATAATAACGACGATATAGGTGGTAGAATGTTGATTTTTCTTTTACAGCGGCAACAGCAGATGAGGTTAGGCTGAGTGGAACATCTTTCAAAAAAACGTTTTCGTGATGAGAGCGATCTTGCACTTCCGCGTTAGCTGAATGCGCATTTAGAAAGCGGAGAGTTGGCTGACCATCAGTCGCTTCCTGGGTCTCATTGGGCCTAAATGGCGCCAGTCTTCCATGAGGAAAGGGCAGAGAAGTTGGCGCCTCGTCGCGATAATTAAGTATTTCATGCGAGTGGTGACCGTATGAAGAAGTGACATAGATAAATCGGTAACGTTTTTGCATATGGTTATTTTTTTCACTGTCGACAGCACATTTCACTGAGCCTGTTTTTTGCGTGGTTCCGACTGGTGAAAGGCCAGTGAACACCTAGTTCGCAAGTGGGAACGGCAGCGCGCAGCCTTCCATGTGTCGAGTGAATGCGCTACACCGACCGCCCGTCTGACATGCATGATTCTTTCTACCATCGTTTCTGTATATTGAAAAAGGTTGTTATCACTTCCTTGCCAGCCTTTCCCAGAGGTTAAAACGAGTGATTGTGTGTGCTCTGTGCGGATAATAACGGTGGATGGAACCGTCCCGATGGATTTGCTGGGTGGACGGCGAACAGAAACGTGTGAGAAATCGCATACTCCGTTCCTTCGGCACCAGTGTGGGCTGTTCGCAACCCGCGGGCCCGTTTTAGCCGTTTCAGTATTTGTCACGCTCGTTGCGCTGGGGCCACGTCTCAATGGACTTGGGAGGGGCTTGAGGGGGAGGGGGTGTAAGGAGATTATCTGCCTTTTTGGGGCTGCTCAGACAGTACGAATACGATGACATCAGACGTCATTCATTCAGTGTGTGAATGTCACATCATTGCAATTGATTTTGTATGCGGAGCCGAACTCGCATTGTGCAGATGGATATAGCGCGATATTCCGATGCGCCAGGACTGGGGCCGGTGGTTGTACTCCCGTCTGTGAAAGGATTTTTTGATAATGAATAGAAAGAATGCTTGCGATGCGCCCCAGAGGACGCTCAGGATGTGGGCTTAAGTGATCCAGTCCATCACATCAGCTGACCTCACGGATCATCCGCAAATGGTGGAAATTCACGTTTTGCCTTGTTTGATCACCTACCAGAAATTCGGTTTTATGTGGCCTGCTAGTAAAATATGAAATCCGGCTGTTGAAAAACGAGTGCATTTTTAGCATCCTGAAGTAACGTCAGGGCCAGTGAATCCATTTGAGCTTAAAGGAGTTGAGTGTTAGAAGTTATCTAATGGGTGGGTGGTCATCGTGAATGTTTAAAGAAGCATGCAATGACTGTGAACCAGAAAAGAAGTATGACTGTATACCAGGGGTCCCGGAAAGTCGTAAACATAAAGCGCATGCCATATGTATGGGACGCCCGAGTCACAAAGAAATACGATGTGTGGAAGAGGTGCGAGACAATCGCGCGCGCGCGCTACTGTTTCGACTTGCTAGAATACTCGATTTATAAGGCGATATTTTTCAAACAAAGTTGTACTTTTACCATGTCGTTTAAAGATCTGTATTCATCATCGTATAGGCAGATAACAGTCTCTTTCGTTATTCTCTCTAGCACTGGCAGAAAACTTTCTCCACTCATTTTTCGCATAAAAAATCAGTGACAGGTCAGATGGCGATTTGGAGAACTTTACAAAATTTTTGCTTCCCCCTCTAGCAAGTCAGTAGTCCTTGAAAGCTCATCAGGGGTTCAAATGTCGTTCGCTGTACTCTTCCTCTGAGGCAATAAGTAGCCTCTTGGAAGAGGCCGAAATTTCTACATCCTAAGTTCCTAAAAATATACCGGAGATCACTGTTTTTCCAAGCTTGTTAGCGTGAATTTTTCCGGTGGGTTTGTTGGGGGGTTGTCTCGGCCAAGTTTGTTAGTAGGAATGGTCGAGTAATTTTTTTCATTAAAATTTTAATGAGGATTTTCTATACTCGAAGGAAAATGCATACCTTTTTTTAGTGTTGTTAAAATTAAATATGGTTTGTGGTTATCTATAAAGGGTATTAGCCGCAACTTTCACTGTACTTTGAGGTTCCCAAAGTTTTTTCGGAATACGCAGATTTCTCTGGAACATTTTTATTTGCATAGAACGTGAAATAGAGACGGATTTTCATACAGTTTTTTGCCGTATTTTGTGAAGTTCTGTTTGAATTCGATTAGGTTTTTAACAGTTTATCACGTTGACCATAGGTGACGTCCATTTTTGCAGATTATAGTAGCGTTACACTGGAAATGGGCAGTTATTCAACTCTGATCGCTGCCAACCTTCTTCGCACAAATTATATACTTTATTATAAGTGAAATGGGAGCCGACTTCCTAATCACGCATGTTATCAGTTGCAATCATGATTCCGCTGACCAGCAGCCAGGTAATACATAGTTTTGTGAACTTAATTCAGCTAATTAAAAAAAAAACGTTTACGTGCGAAATGACCGTAGTCCAGAACTCTAAAAAAACGCAGAAACGACTTGCCTGTCTCCTGAAGTATTCTGCATTTCGTCGTACTCCAGTCTTGTTTTGAAACCGAACAGTCCATTTGGTTTGCATTTTTTGGATCTTCTTGAAAGAACGGAAACAATTACGAGAAATCCTCGTTTCCAAAATTGGAATATTTCAACTTGAAAAGAAGATTTTTGACGTTGACCACCCATGAAGAAGTCAAGATCGAATTCCTTTCTTCGTTCCCTCCTGTTAGAAAAAAAAACGACTGAATGTGCAGAAGAGTACTCTTGGGGAAAATGAGGAGATATCATCGGAGGGTACGCACTTCAGATATTCGAACTACGCTTTTTTATCATCTTTAGTTATAAAATTGTATTTCTGCATGAATTCATCATATTTCAATGCTAAAAAACACATCCAATGATCGTAGAAGTTCGCGAAATGTTGAGATTTAAAAGCAAAATAAAGTATTTGTTCCGTTTACTTCTGTAGTTCTAATACACTTCCGAATTTATAAAAGTGGCTGTCACACATGTGCTCCATTTATTTATTTTTTTCTACGATGAACGACTCTTCAGTGCAAGACACATGTCCTTTGTCGTATGAAACAATAACGAGTTATTTTATTACAGTTTGTGATACTTTCATGAATATATTAGAGCATTTCATCGTCTTTGAAAACACGTCGAAGTAAATATTTATAATAATGATATTATTAACAACAAATGCACATAACATAGCGCTCGCAAAAGAAATTAAGATCTTTCGCTGAACGGTCGCTCGCGCACTGAAAGCTCATAAATGACCGAAACAACAAGTAGAGACGAACTTATCACCCCCATCTTTCAATATCCAACTAAGTGGGTGGGCATAATCGTAAGTTAGAGCCGGTTTTCGCACTAACAGTGCAACCTATTCCAGGAAAATGAAAAAAGTGTGGAGGGAAAAACGAAAAAAAAAGAGAAAGAAATCGCAAACCGCTGCAGCTAAAAACGCAGACTGGACGGTCTGAAAATCCAAGGATGGTAAATTCATCTGTGACAAAAGCAAAATCGATAAGAAAGCAACAATGATAAGGCGTTCATTGGGCAGTCACTGCAAAAGATGTTTATACAAGTGATAAACGGTTAAGCAGCTAGGTGCTAGAGCTTCTTCACAGGTTGCAACCGACCGAAAACCTAAAGCATATGACATACGCGTAAGATAGACGTTGAGAGGAGAGAAATAACGCATGTGAAAAGACACGAGGAAGTAATGCGTACGCCACGCTTATTTGCGTGTGTTTTCGGTTTGCTAACATATGATAATAATCAGGCAGTGAAGTTGCGCACTGTTTCATTTGTCGCATCCACTTGGGGTAGGCATTTACTTTTCACTAGGAGTAAAATTAATTTTGCTGCCATACCGAATGGATGTGGATTTCACATTAGCAGTATGAAGAGAACCCGACCTTTCCTCATTCACTCCAATTGCGAAAATCTATCTCTTTGGCCTCAAAATGTCGTGAAAGTGCGAACTGAAACGTGCGAAACTTAGTCATGTACATGTCAGTTCAAATTCTTCCTCTAATTCATCCGCTACCCTTCCAAAATCCATCAACCTATCTAACCTGATGTCAACAGATGCAATTTCGCTTTCCCTTGAACGTAATCTGGCGGACTTCCATTTACGTCCGAACCAAAGAACATTTGCAGTGTGCTATTTTATTAATAACATTATCTTACATGTGATACCACCATTATACCAGACCACTTTTCGCTTGAAAGAGACCAAATTAACATCCATAGACTAATGAATTACAACTCGACAATTATAATTCTACTAGGTAAATTAAAGAAGGCGTAATGGCGCAGTCACGATATCAACTCTCAATAGTTTTTGTTTCACTGATGGGAAGCATAAAAACTAATTACGTTTTGGAGCGCAATCCCTTTCCCGCAGTTCACGTATCGCAACAAATGCTCACATAACACAAGTGACTTTTAACATGACCTTCGTGCTGTTTGCTTCTATGACGTTTTGCAGTGTCTGCAAAACAAGACGACCGACCCCAATTATAAGTCCACCTTCAATTATATAATTACTCATTCGTTCGTCGTAAAACAAGTTAAGACGGAAGCGTTTCTTTTCCCATTTGACCTCTCGACATCAGTTATCACCTTTACAATATATCAATATACGAACACTTTCTTCGACAGGACTTCACGCTGCAAGATAGCCAAAAAATAATACGCCTTTTTCTACGACTGAAAAAGAATATAAACCCATTCTATCACTCCCCCATCAAAATTTGCAAAAAAAATCCTGCGACTAATGACTGACTTTTACGTTGTATATGGAATACAGTAAAAGAAAGTAAGGTGCGTACATAAAAATGCATACTTGACGATTCAAGAAAGCAATTATGCTGCGGAAAAGATGAAAAATATACGACCTCAGGTAACAGTTAAGATCACTGCACACCAAAAACTCTAGACGAAACAATAACATCTGAAACAGGGAATTAAAAAGTGTGAAATTGAAACGCCATCGACCGCGAAGCAATACAAACGCAAAGATATTCAGTGCAACACAACAGATAATAGTGAAACACTTTAACTGATTTGTCTTCGCAATGCCGTTCCACATAACGAAGCTTTTATTGAATAAATAACGGCCGACATCTCTATAAATGTTTGCCAAACGTTTAAACAGTCCACGTCGAACCGTTTACGAATTTCACTGATGGTCAGCCGAATTGGCTGAAACATTTACAGTCTACCGAAAATGCATCTTTATTTTTTTGAATGTGTTCACATGGAAAGTCACTAAACAAGGCATCACTGCAAAACTGTCCGGCGTTCTTCGAAGACACCACATAGGCATGAGCATCCTCGAACCTAATTTATAGCACCACAGAATTTCGAATAAAACCCCAACGCTATAAGATTTTACAGCGTTTTAGAGCTCTAAAGAGACTGGCGAATTACTAAAAAGAAAATACGTGTCTAGAGCTGAAGTTCATTTAATATGGCATTATTCGAAGCGATATGGTATATAAGCAAGAAATGACGAATCAACGCTAAAGTATCGTTGTTGAGCAAATTTAACATCACGGTGGCTCAGAAAGCGTCGCTGAAATGTTTTGATCCTGTGAACATTTCATGCCTCGTTTTGCTGATTTTATCATTTCATGAACCCCGCTTAATATTATTTAATAGAAACAAAAGCAAATGAAATTGAAAAACAAACGGACGAAGTGCTTTGTTACAGAGGGCAAATACAGCACTTCAAATACCTGAATTTAGGTTTTTCAGTGTTGTAACAGTAGCACTGCGACGTTACCCAACAGCAGTGTCAATTTACCTCTTAAACTATAGGTAAATTGGTACTACAACCTGATAATTTAATGCTCAGAAAAAAAAGCGAACATTACAACGCCATACTTCTTTTCACGGAAATCTCAAAAACCACTAAATCTTACGCTCAGCTATTTCCTCGCCAAATACACTATATCTTATAGAACAGATCACAAAATAAATCAATTCATTTGTGGCAAATCGGCAGCACTGATCAAAAGAACGTTGATCTGTGTCCACACTTACGAAATGCCGGCGTTCAACCGTGATGGACAACTAATGCTTGATCTCGAATCGTAATAGATCAAGAGGTCGTTCCACACTGCCCAACGATGTGAAGATGGAAAACAACGCTGGAATAACCATTGCTGGTGTTGATTTTGCTCTATACACAGCAATCGCAAACGTCACTATCAGACCCAACATGACCGCGTAAAATGATGGATAAAACACTCGAGGATCGTACATATCGGCGAATTTCAGCAAAATGTTAAGGAATATACCTGAAAAAAAAAAACTTCTAAAATTATCTGTCGAACTTAAACGTGTGTCCAAATTCTTATAAAACTGATCAGTGGTAAAAATATAAACGACAGATATTCTACAGAATAAACTGAATAGGAAAACACTAAAGCCAGCACACACCATTCACTAAATGTCACACTACAATACAAATTAAAATAGTTAAGAAATACGATAACAATCGTTAAGAAATACGATAATGCTTCAAACTCTGCCAACCGCATAAGTTCCCCTCATCGAAGCTAACTACTTCGCGCCAGAACCGTTATTCTGTTCGGAAGTACCCGAATTAAAACATCCAACAGCTGCATAAAGCACGTGACCAGAATCACTGTTATATAAGTCAGTGAGTTCCACCGAATCACCTCGAATGGAGCCCCCTTTCGACATCTCGCGAAAAAAGGAGCTCCTCATTGCTAACATTTTTTTTTTAAATCAGCGACCTCGCCACAGTGGATCATATATATAGGTTCCGCTTCTGAGTGGCATTTTGAAACAAAATCTTTTCTTTGAAAGGAGTCCCAAGCATTCTATCTGAGGGGATTCGGCCGATATTTGGGTTCTATTTGAGGTGAAGCAATATTTGACTAAAAGCTTAGCACGTTACCGCTCGGGCCTTCAGTGCGATACCTCGATGTTACTTAGGCAATCGCACGCCGAGCACAGCCATCCCTTTGGCTGTTCCAGCCTGTTGTTAACCACCCGCTGGCTGGGCTGTAAGTGATATGGTGGGAAACAGCCGGAAATCGAACTCGGGTCTCCCCGCACGCGAAGCTGGGGCCCTACCACTGAGCTATTGCCGCCCGACTAAAAAGTACAAAACACAAACATTCGGAATGATCAAAATGACTGACTCAACCAATAAAATTATTCACATGAGATCTGTCATCAGAGCTGTAATGGTATCCATACAGATAATTGGAACTACCTATTCAGTTAATCACCTCTCCTTGAAATGATCTGATCTTCCTTAAAGCGCAAAATGAAAGGTATGTTGATGGCTCGCCAGTGGGATGACCGTCAAATATAAGCATCATAAATTCTCTCCTCCTCCAGGATCAAGAAAACGAGCACAGCTTAATCAACAACTTATGTTACTGAGATAATTCCCGGAACGCTGCATACTAAAAAATAAAATTAAGCCACTATCGTACCAGGAACGATAATATCGAGAGTGGCCATCGATTCGCGTCTTCCTTCTTTCCCCCAAGGAACTATCAACATAAGTGGGGCTCGAGTATCCTTCGTCACTGTTGCTGAAAACGATAAGCAAAAAATATCCAACGTCATAAAATTTCATTCATTATCCATAAACATCTCATTCTCCAAATTTTTCCACTTTGAATATCCTTGCAAGATATTCATGCATGCGCTGCTCTATCTATATAAACCGTATTTGTCCGAATAAAGCCTCTCTGTAATATTCCCTTCCTCCTCCCCTCTCAGACCTACGAACATGACTGCCTAGGTTGCGGATGTGGGCATATCTGCCGACCAACCTCTGAACAAGCATAATTCAAAATTTTATTTGCATCTTTCATCAGAATGCATGTGCTTGGCCAACAGCGTGGAAAAATGTACGTTTTATTGATACAGTAATTGATTCTCAGAGATTATTCTATGAATACTACACTTACGTTAATATTACAAATCATACTTCGTTGAAAAGATCGCCTCTAGGTTATAAATAACAGATCGCTCGACGCGCACTATACAGCACTCGGTCAACGGCTCTATGTGCGCTGCTTCTGTTGGAATTTTTTAAAAAAGTCCTATGAGGAATCTTTCGAACCAATTACACGTGTGACTGCAATTTATAAAAGGGAATAAACTGCACTGCTGCAGCTCACTGAAGCTAAACATGAATCGGATTTATCACTATCGGAATACGCTGAGTGCATTAATAAAAACAATTTAAGTATAAAGCAACCACTTAGGAGAACCTCACATACAGAAATCGACAGTGTTCTAGTTACTCGAATAGACAGTGATGGCTACCGTTTAGCAGCAAAGGATCGACGACTTTTTTGACAGTTTCTTCAATTACTTAATGAAGCTGAAATGAGGCGCAAAAACTTACAAAATAAATCAATTCCATACATCCAGAAGAGGTCAAAAACCACCATTCCGAGAAGAAATATTAGTCCGGCAAGATAGCTGACCGTCTGAAAGCAACTGATTCGGTATATCGAAAACTGGCTCCTATCTCCTTTTGGTAACAAGAAATTCTACAAGTTTTGTTCTTCTTCAAAAAGCATTACCTCTAGAATGAATAAACAACAAATTTTAAGATGAAGTACATTTTGAAAGATGTTTGTGACAAAAACATTCTCCGAATCCTTTCATGTTTTGACTCGAATGGTCCCATAGTTTCAGTGTACGTATTCTTTTCTTCTTAACCCCTTTGACATAAACGAAATGGGTAATGCTTATCTGAGATTCTGTCTTCTTTAGCATGCAGTAGCTAGACGTTTGCTCCATAAGCCAGAAGGCCTACTATTTTATGTTTAGGCTATACTTTTTAATGATGGGAAAATAGGTGATAAGGAAGAAATAATGAATGCAGTAATTCAAGGCAGTAAGTTGCTGCATTCATTAATTCGTCGAGCAAATAATAAGGATAAGCAGTTGGCATGTTCTTCTCAAATTTCGACAAAGAGGTGGTCGTCTTTGCAGATAATCCTGTAATCTGGAATAATTGCTTCCATTCAGATATCAAGCATGTACCTCTCGACTAGAGCATTTTTTTGCAGTTAATTTGCTGAAATTTGTAAAAGCGGGCCAAGAAGCCTGCACAACATTTGTTTAGGCGACACTGCATATAAAGGTGTAATAAATACGAGGCACTTGAACTGAACGATGTTCAACTATATACAAGCATTTCCACCCAATCTGTTGATCTGAGGTGTATCGTAGTGGCAGTAATACGGTGATTTGTTCATGAGATTGGAACTGCTGTGCTCATTCTCCCGGGATTTTAGCACTCATTTTCAGCAAATTATCAAGTTCTTATCCACAAATTAACGTCTCGAACTGTGTTTAACGCGTAATTTAATTTGTAACGTCCCGTATCGTATGTGACTGTATTTCGCCCACTGGTGCAAAACTTCAGCGCAGTTATTTACCTGAACTTCCTCCCCGCTCTATTATTTGCCATGCATCATAATTCATCCACAAATTCATAAAACGTTCCTAACTTTTGTTTGTGCGTTCTTGCAATACAGTGGATTAAGCTACCACGTGTCGTCATAGAAGCCTTTCTACCTCGTGCGTTGAAAGTACCAAATTAGCAAACAAACAAACATATATGCATACATACATAAGTACAGACATGACTGCCCATAATGAGCCACCTCTGCGAAAAAAACGTACAAGATACACCAATTTAACAGCTTTCAAGGATCTCCATATGCAAATCGCATCATATTTTTACCCATCTTAATGAGAAAGAGATGACAACGCTAAAAGCAAAGCCGTTTTGCAAAAACAGTGCAGATGTAACGATGGAAAAGCAGAAGAATGAATTATAAAATCTAGAGAACAAAAAATGTGCACTTTGGTGTCTTGCAGAAATGTGCGCTCATTTGAGAGAGGTGAGCGACTGAACGTGGTTATTTTTGATACTCTCAACTGTAAACATTTTCACAGCTTCGGAGCGAGATAGAAATTTCAACAAGATGCAACAAGTGCTTCCATAATAAGTGCAAAATAAACGGACCTGAACTCGCGCTATGACAATGTAAGCTGATGCGATTGCCAGTATGTCGTTTACAATCCAAGTCCATCGCATCTCATGGAACAATCCAACAGACACCGAAATGAATAACGCTAGCAGCGTCATTCCCGGATGATGATAATAGTATTGGTAGTCTGCAAAAAAGTCGTCACAAGTTCAACTATATTTTCAAAGCTTGTCATGAAGGTAAACTTTATCGTTTCACTTGTAACCTTTCATGCGTCATATAAATGTGCGCAACGACAATAGCGTTAAAGTTTGAGAGAAAAGATAGGCTTCGCCTCGCTTAAAATTTGTGGTAGGAAACCATAGATAGGCCAGATAGGCTTTTTGTCTCACCCTAATCCCGTTTTGATATAAATCAGCCGAAAACCTCTTTACTCGTTATGAATGCATCATTCAAACATCGCATGGTAAGACGGAATCGAATCCAAATGCTACGGTAACTCGCACTCACCTTAATCGATACGGATATGGAATACTATGTTTCATTTTGTCGCGAATACGGCTTAAGCGCTCTGCTATTTATGGAGGAACCTGTTCTAACAATGAATTCTCAGTCATGACTGTGCAATGGCGTGGCTTATTCATAACTACAGCAGTGGACAAGATCGGCGATTTCTCGATTCCTCTTACCTCCTTTTTCTACCTACCACTCTAGTCCTCTCTCGTTACTCCATCCCTCCCTTCCCCCACTCTACCTCTCCTCCCTGGTGTGTTTAAGCACTGAATATAACAGCATATGAAAGCAACTCCATTCCCCTTACGAGTAATGTTTTCAACAGTTCCATTATTAAAGAATTTCGAACTTTGCAACGTAGGGTGAGTATACAGGTTGCACAGTTCCGTTCACAAAATAAAAATTGAGAAGCGATGAGCGGCAGTGTTAACGAAATAAATAGCAAAGTAAACTAACAAAATTTCATATTGAATATTTCGACAAGAGTGATGTGTAACGCGAGAACACACAACCACATTGGTAAATGCACACCGACCAACTGGAGCCCAATATCGAATAAAGAATCCTTTCGTAGCGATCTCAACGATGGTTTCTTTAACACTTCGAGAGTTCTCTTCAACGAAAGCGGTATGAAGTCGATCTGAAAACCAAATATTGAGATAAATGACCTGTATTATTTGGGACGTAATGTAAAAGCAGCCAACGCAGTACTTTATAGTTTAGAAACTGAAAAAACACTACATTTTTGAAAATATTGTTAGTACTAGGTCCGTAAGCAGGCCGAGAGGCTGTGGGATGCAAGCACCCCGTTGAGAAGACTGGATGGAGGCTGGTACATGCACCACACCAAAAAAGACCATCGCGAATTCACATCCCTTGTCGGTTTTATTTTCCTTGTCAGGCGCCGAATTCAGTAAAATTTATTTTGTGATTACTGACTCTCTCTCCTCGCTAAGCAAAAACCTTGGCTACGAACCTGGATTATATCTAAAACGCTATTAGCCCATTATAACTAGCAGATTAAATTTTCATGACGTATACACTTCTTAGCATTCAACATATCGTTACGAGTAACGACTGATGCATACCAAATCGAATTTGAGTATCACTTACGTAAAACCACTTCACAATACTAAATCCAACCGCTCGTTACACCCAACACATCGTTTTGGCGTTTTAACAGAACTGCTGCAAACAATAAAGGACCACTCCGACCAGCAAACTAATTGTACATGTATATATACGTAAAAGTATGTAAAAGCCTTATACGACCTTTATGCATGTAAAATTTCTTCTCGTCCACTTCAGCCGCAATAAACACATCTGATGGAGCAGTTCCTTCTACTGGAAAGCAGATGAAAATAACCGCAGTGATGCGCGCTGTTTTAGATGGCAATGAAGAAACGTTCAAATCAACGGTAGTGATAAATATACTAAAAGAAAGACAGGCGGTATTTCGAGCAAATTTCGGCTGCCTTGGATTGGAAATAAACGGATGGATAACACCTCTTACGGAAATCACAACAGATTGTGGGTTAACATAACCAGCACGCCATCTACGATAAAAGTTACAGATTTACACCACCACATAGAATGAAATAAAACACCGGAACCTTGCCAATTTGTTCATAGATCATTGATTGTTTGCGCTGCACTTTGATCTCATAGTTACTTATATCGGATGACTTGCGTGAGATGGGAATACTCGGTGCGCGTTGTATATCACGCTTTATTGGTACATCATCCTCAAGTTCTACCTTCTCGGCACTCTCGTTCACCGAAGAGTGATGAGAGTGCGCAACATTCTCGACTTCATTTAAACGTTCTGTCTCTGCAAACAATACATCATGAAGTGCAGTTGCCATTTATGTAAGCTGCCCACGGCGGTCGAAGTTTCCGCTCCTTCCTGAGCTGGTTAAACCAGTCGAGGTTCGTTAAGGGATCAGAAGCTTCCTAAATCGGAAGCTTTCTCACAGTCAACCCGACAGTATGAAGGTGATATGCTTGAGTTTCTCGCAATAAGAAGCATGTATGAGCTCATCACCTCCCAGCCGCTACAGTGAATTCGAGGATACAGTGCTGTACACCACCTTAGACGTTCAGTACAGCATAAAGTTCACTCTGCTATCTAAAGAAGAAAGCAAGACACAGAATTCATGCCAAAAAAGCCGCAAAGTCACTTCACAAATTTCGACGTACCTTTAGCCAATTCTTCAAGTGTTGCTTCATTGAATGCTCCCTGTCGGTGTGGGCTATTTGTGCTGCCATGCTTGCGTACTCTATCTTTGCCTCCTTCGCCCGACTCACTCGATTCAGATATTGAATCTATAAATCAGTAATCTTGGCTCGCACCACTCACGTCCATTCACCAGCTGTAACTGGGTTCGAAACGAATCTCCAACTGTTTTGCTCTAAGCGAAGCCAGCAACTTTCTCATTCCTCCAGCGCAAACAATACTGACGTCTAAACAAGGCAACTATTTCGGCCTGCTATGCACTATAAAACGTGAAAAAGCCCTAACCACCTCCATCGTTTCAATGCCTAATATCTCCTAATACCTCTACCCCTCCCTCTCCAACTCTCTCTTTTTCATTTAAGAACCCTCGCGCATCCTGTAAATGAAATACGCCAACACGCACGAAATCATGGTAAATTGCCCGTAACCTGGCTCCATGTTCCAATATTCAAGGGCTATTAAGAAAGCCAGGTATGGTATCGAGCCCATAAGGAGTCAAACGAATCAAGAGCGAGTAAATGAGTCAATGAAAGTAACGCAAAAGATAAAAAAGGACTCAGCTAAGAAACGTTTGCCACTCTAGGTGTTTAACAGTGTTGCTTAGGCGACTTCCAAATAATAATTCACCATTATCGCTACTAACTGCATCATAACATACTATTCGTGAGCCACTATGCAGTTTCGCGATTACACGTAATCGTAAACATCCGAATGTTAGTTCGGATCCTAGCATGATATACAAAATTACTACAAAAGAAAGGAAATAATTACGCATTGTTGAATTTTTGCGACTTTCAGAAGACATTTCGGGAATGCTTTCAAGGTCAGAAGAACGTGAGATTTTCCGCGAACGACTACCAGGACTCGAATGCGGTGACTGAAACAACAAATTAGATTAGCACTCTAATAAATCGGCTTAATTGACAATACCGAACTTTTAAAAGACTGCGATCAAAGATTCTTTCGTTTAGTTGAATAAAGCAAAAAACTGACAAATACGGCGTTGGCGACACCGTTTTATATTAGCAACCGATACTTTTAATTTACTATATATCGCACGGAGTGTTACAGCCGTTTTTCGCACCGACCAACCTAGATCTGCATGGACGTTCTCTTAACGATCCGCCCCACCCATCAACACATGATTTGATTACACACAGGAAACGTCAAAAAGCATAATTCTGAATCGGAAATGATGCTCATGAAATTCTCCGGACTTTTCATACACTGACTGCTTTAAAGTCGTAGGCAGAGAAATCCGAGCAGCAAAATTTTGAGGAGAGAGAGGAATGTGGTAGGGCTTCTGAAGACGCCGCCATACGACCAAAAAAAAGACCGGAACCAAGAAAGACGGGAACTCTCGTAACAAACCATTATAAACATATGTCGTTTATTAAATTTATGATTTGACTGGAACACGAAGATTTTAAAGGCCAATTTTTGAAACAAAATCGATACGATCACTACTGCGATTCCAAATGTTTCGTTTGTGCAGTCGATCAGATTTTTGATTTCTGAGTTGGACACAGTTTTGAAACATGTCGCGTTTTTTTTGTTTTTGGCGGAATTCTAGCGGACCTTCTGATCGATGAACTTTTTGTTTCAAATGCACTATTCGTGAAATTCACTTTTCAATTTGTCTCTTTTTTTGTCAGAAATCGCAAGTCGGAAAAAGATCGACTTTTGTCGAACAAATCTCGTTTCTAGTTCAGAAAAAAAAAACAAGAACAACGATCAGCCAACGAGAACTCTGATCGCTATTTTAGCTTTTTTTCCGTCCCAATACAATCTCCCCCTCACCCCCTCCCC
>JPKZ01004119.1:111226-125091 GCA_000803305.1 Toxocara canis | reverse complement strand
CCCCCCCCCCCCCCCCCCCCCCCCTTCGACTATACCTTTCCCGGATGCGTCGAAATTTACAATTTGCAAGTTCCATTCTCTCCGTAAACGACACCAACTACGTATCTTCTGTTATCTCAAACGACCGTCCGAACATTTGGTAGTCAATCTTCAACGTTCTCAATATCATACGCTTTTTTTACAATTAGGTATAATATAGCGATAAAATAATAAATAAACCGACCGAAAAAAGCTGAACTGAAATTTTCGGTAACAACAATCATAGTGGCTTTTGAAAATTATTTAATGCAAAGGCGCTTTCTTCTCAACGAAACATAAAAACGACACGTGCAAACGTTGCGATTAGGTCCTAAGAGATGCTGTCCAAAAAAAGAGATATTAAAGAAAAAATACCTTAAAGCCATTTTATTTGCACTTTAATCAGCTACGATTAATAGGCAAAACCCTATATTACCTATTGTGTGGAGAAAAAATAATGCACTTATCTCTAGATTTCCAAAAATTCCATTAAATGATTTTCTTTAAACAGTCGAAAAAGCAGAAACGAAATAAAATCACAAATAATCAATTTCATTAAACCGACCTAGTTTGCCAATATTTATTCAAACCGCTCGCCATAAGAATTATTAACCAAAAAAAACAATACAAATTACGTGAATTCTGAACGGGCAATTTAAATAGTTCAATGTCGCAATGCAATTTCTGGTTTTAAAAAAAAGCCAATAAAACTATAACGCGGAAGAGATGCCGATAAAATGTGGTTGTCTGGAGAAAATATAGGTACTACATCTCAACAAGTTATAAGTGACGCAAGTCCAGCAAGAAAATATAACCTCCAAAAACGTGCTGCATTTCATTACCGAACAATTTCAACGGAAAAACCAAAAGCCAAAGTGCGTAAACGTTATATATGAGAGCGCAGTAACGCTGCACAACCGGTTGGCAAGTGAGTCCGAAAAAAATAAATTAAAACGCATGCAAAAGTCGGAGATGTGCTTCTAGGCGAGAGTAAAAATGTCTTCAAATTAATCGCATGAATTCAGCTATTTAGTTCAAATGATGAACGATAAACCTGTGTCAAAGTGCAATCCCTTGCATAAATCATGCGTTCACTTCTCCCGTTTAAATGAATCATTTTCTTCTAAAGAACGCGAAAGTGATGTTAAGTACACATAAATATGTTAATGTGCCGTAAATCGTACCAAAATATTGACAATCAAAATGCACGATTTTAAATTTCGGATGATTTCCCTAATTTAAAAAAAATACAAAGTTAATATAAACGAACAGTCAGTGAATTTTCAGGAGCGATTCCTACAGAAATTCGGAAAACCACGGCTGAAATAAAGTGAACGATTTTTAAAAATCTCAAAAATCAAGTATGCGAAAGATGCGAAACATGCTAATAATAAAGTTCTCAATTTAATTTTTCCAAAAATTTCCCATTAACTAATTGCACAGATGGCGTCTAAAGTTTTACGACCACAACATGTATGATATTACGAACAACTTATTGCACCAAACGCAACGCAACTGGTTTCGTAATGTCTCGGCAAGCGGTATATTGCTTTTCTGGGCGTATATCGGACAGGTTATAGCTTAGTGATATCGAACTCTATCGTCGAACCTTGCTTTCAAGACAGCAGTTAGAATCGACATGACTGACATGTTATCGCACAATTTTTATTATGGCCTCTCTCAAAAATAAAGAACCAAAATTAACCGCCTCGGAGGACCAAAGTCGGTCCACAAACCTCCACCTTATACAATCGTCATATTTTTAATAGGCATAGCGCATTTCTATCATTTGTGTACACATCGTTTCCAGCTTGTCGGCAACAATGCACATTGTCACGATGGTCTGTTCTGCTCATAGAAAAAAAATAAGGTCTAAAATCCCAAAAGTTATATCCTAAAAGTTAATAATCGATAACGTTTTAAAGTTAAATCCTATCATCAATAGTTCTTATAATAGCATTGGCTTTAATAGTCCCCTAGCTCGCTCGATCACGTTTACCACTTGTAATTCCTCCTCACGATGCACAAAGAAATACTTTAGCATAAAAGAGCGCCCTTTTCTATTTGCATCAACTAAATATTCTAGGCTACCGCTTTACAAATTTACTGAATAATGTAAAGGACTGGAATGGTACAAAGGTACTAACAACTTAAAATATATGTACGGCATTCGTAAAGCTATTAAGGAGCATAGCAGTATAGTTTGACGCTAGTAAATGAAAAGATATACATAAGAAGATGTGAGGATGATGAAGCAAAAATCATTGACGATTATCATAAACGCATGCTGTAATGATTTACAGTACTTCTAGTGGTTCGACAGGATATCCCTATAAACGAAACGATTCGAGATGATTCAAAATCGAAACGCTTATTTGTGAATGAAGATGTTGTTTTAACTTCAAAATTTCGTGCGAACTGAATTAACAGTTAATTCGTACATTTTTAATGTTTGTATAGTTGTACCTTAAAATTCTACTTCCAAATTCAGAAGTTATATTTGTGCATTTACATCTCAAAGCCAAACCTGTTTTGATCACTATGAGTCAGTCAATATAAGAAATACTCTCACTGACGCAATGATACCATCTCGGTGACATTACACCAACGCTCACGTTACGTACGGCTGTTTCGCGGTTACCACACGATACGAAAAACATTAATTCATCGCTTATGACTGATGCGAAAAAGATCTAACACGATGTCACTGCAAGTGCTGAAACGAGTTATGTGCCGAAAACAAGTAGAAAATAAAATGCTAAAATAGCAACTTCCTTGTTATAAGATTGGCAACTCTCCTGTAATGCTTCAAAGGATCGAAAATGGTTGTTAGGAGCTTTGGAAATCACCTAGGCTAAAAGAGCGCTGCAATGCCGTCTGCAGCGGAAATGCTGCGAATGATGGCTAGGACGTCATAAAACAAAGAGTACAAGATTTGAATAAGGCTCAAATGGAGTCAAGGTCGGGTCACTGTCACGGTTGCAACATTACGATATGTACATGGGTGCAACTTGTCCCCGATCGGAAACGGACTCTGAGTCCAGACTTCGGATTTTCGGAATTTTTGCCCTTTAATGCATCATAGGAGCAGCGAACTTGAAAAAAAAAAGTTGCTGTGTCCTCTATTCCACTAAAACAGCACTTCCTCTTTTAGAAGTAACATCCGCTAGGATTTCAAGTGAGGTAAAACGAACTTAGTTCACAGACCATTCTAAGTTCATGGATGATACCAAAAAAAAAATCGCTTTTCAGAGGAACATCTACGATCGCTTTTCAGAGGAACATCTACGATCCCCGGAACTCTTAACGCCCTAAATGAACGTTTCGAATGATCGTCGATAAACAAATGAGGAGAGATAATTCGCAGAGAGGTGTGCAAAAGCGCTTCAAATGTGCAATCGGCAAAATGCATTCTGCAGCATTCAAAAACACGCGAGCATTACTCCACCAAAAGCACAGCAACGAATTTAGGCGATGTGAATGGAACGAGGAGTTGCGGTAGTGGTAGCGCAGCAAGATAAAATTGAAGGGACGCACAGCGAACAGAGGTAGAGAGAGGAGAGAGACGGAGAGACAGAGAGAGTACGCCTGAGTATTCGAATAGTGAAGAATACGTTTGCTGGCTGGGAACTGGCATAAATAACGTCAGTGATTGGATGGGGGTTGCACTGCTACGAGATACGTACTTTTATTCATGTGTGGTTATATTTATGTGGGACAAAAGAAGGAACCGGGTGAGTGCCCCCACATGCACCATGTGACTGATGACGACTGATTGACCGAGCGACCGACCGCACATAGAAATCGATTGGTGTGGAGCCCGTAAACACCACTGGACCCTTTCTCGTCGACCAGCCGGCAATCAACCTCAGTGCGCGCTCCGCATTTGCAGAAAACTGAGACGACAAGAGCGTAGTGTGTGTGGTGTGTGCACTTTCACTAATACTACTGTGCACGGGGCATTCCTCAGCAACAAATCCAAAATAATTGAATGCTTGTCAGAAATGGTGATCTGGCTATGAATTCAACAGCACAGAATGCCAATAGATTAGTGGATTAACATCAGCTGGAATCGTTGGAGGCCACGGGTTCGTATATCATTTATGAAGCAGTTTTCACATATCGACTCATGCATCAGTCGATGATCTTAGTTCAGCAATACAACCTATACAAAAATAGTGAGAAGCCTTCAATCGACGGAACTCGGGATAAATTTGGAAGCTTGACACTCAACGGTTGACCTGGGAAACAAAGCAGATGAATGACCACGCCAATTTCAATCAAGTATGCAAAAAAATTTTATTTAGCCATTTCGATAGCTAGATAATACTTGCTTTGTTTAAGCGATCGTCCCAACAAATACGCTCTCTCCAAAATAAAACTAACAAAAATCATGCAAAAAACCATCTCAAAACGCTTTTAAAAACTTTTGATCATTCCAGTGAACGAAAATGATTGCTTTCTAGCCTGGACTCACCCATGTTTGGGCCGTCTTGAAATTCCTTGAAACACTGCACTTTTGGCATATCTGTGGCCACGAAATGCCGATCGATCTGCGACGGATGTGGAGGTTCGCTATCGGAAAAGCTGAAATTTCAAACGCAACAGAAGAAATAAGGTTCGGCTCTTCATTCCACACAAGACATATTCTAAAGCCGAGAACGGTCAGCGACACGTGCCGCTCAAGCCAAACCGCTAAAGCAAACACCGTACTTATTCAAAAAATAAAAAAACTCAGCACGACAAACACAGACTTCCGCGTCGGTCTGAATATCATCGACACGTCGAGTAAGTAGAGGAAATGAAACGACTCTGGGCCAACGAACCACTGAGGACCTTCGTGACAGAGCACAAGCCCCCCCCCCCCCCCCCCCCCCCCTTCGACTATACCTTTCCCGGATGCGTCGAAATTTACAATTTGCAAGTTCCATTCTCTCCGTAAACGACACCAACTACGTATCTTCTGTTATCTCAAACGACCGTCCGAACATTTGGTAGTCAATCTTCAACGTTCTCAATATCATACGCTTTTTTTACAGTTAGGTATAATATAGCGATAAAATAATAAATAAACCGACCGAAAAAAGCTGAACTGAAATTTTCGGTAACAACAATCACATATTGGCTTTTGAAAATTATTTAATGCAAAGGCGCTTTCTTCTCAACGAAACATAAAAACGACACGTGCAAACGTTGCGATTAGGTCCTAAGAGATGCTGTCCAAAAAAAGAGATATTAAAGAAAAAATACCTTAAAGCCATTTTATTTGCACTTTAATCAGCTACGATTAATAGGCAAAACCCTATATTACCTATTGTGTGGAGAAAAAATAATGCACTTATCTCTAGATTTCCAAAAATTCCATTAAATGATTTTCTTTAAACAGTCGAAAAAGCAGAAACGAAATAAAATCACAAATAATCAATTTCATTAAACCGACCTAGTTTGCCAATATTTATTCAAACCGCTCGCCATAAGAATTATTAACCAAAAAAAACAATACAAATTACGTGAATTCTGAACGGGCAATTTAAATAGTTCAATGTCGCAATGCAATTTCTGGTTTTAAAAAAAAGCCAATAAAACTATAACGCGGAAGAGATGCCGATAAAATGTGGTTGTCTGGAGAAAATATAGGTACTACATCTCAACAAGTTATAAGTGACGCAAGTCCAGCAAGAAAATATAACCTCCAAAAACGTGCTGCATTTCATTACCGAACAATTTCAACGGAAAAACCAAAAGCCAAAGTGCGTAAACGTTATATATGAGAGCGCAGTAACGCTGCACAACCGGTTGGCAAGTGAGTCCGAAAAAAATAAATTAAAACGCATGCAAAAGTCGGAGATGTGCTTCTAGGCGAGAGTAAAAATGTCTTCAAATTAATCGCATGAATTCAGCTATTTAGTTCAAATGATGAACGATAAACCTGTGTCAAAGTGCAATCCCTTGCATAAATCATGCGTTCACTTCTCCCGTTTAAATGAATCATTTTCTTCTAAAGAACGCGAAAGTGATGTTAAGTACACATAAATATGTTAATGTGCCGTAAATCGTACCAAAATATTGACAATCAAAATGCACGATTTTAAATTTCGGATGATTTCCCTAATTTAAAAAAAATACAAAGTTAATATAAACGAACAGTCAGTGAATTTTCAGGAGCGATTCCTACAGAAATTCGGAAAACCACGGCTGAAATAAAGTGAACGATTTTTAAAAATCTCAAAAATCAAGTATGCGAAAGATGCGAAACATGCTAATAATAAAGTTCTCAATTTAATTTTTCCAAAAATTTCCCATCAACTAATTGCACAGATGGCGTCTAAAGTTTTACGACCACAACATGTATGATATTACGAACAACTTATTGCACCAAACGCAACGCAACTGGTTTCGTAATGTCTCGGCAAGCGGTATATTGCTTTTCTGGGCGTATATCGGACAGGTTATAGCTTAGTGATATCGAACTCTATCGTCGAACCTTGCTTTCAAGACAGCAGTTAGAATCGAAATGACTGACATGTTATCGCACAATTTTTATTATGGCCTCTCTCAAAAATAAAGAACCAAAATTAACCGCCTCGGAGGACCAAAGTCGGTCCACAAACCTCCACCTTATACAATCGTCATATTTTTAATAGGCATAGCGCATTTCTATCATTTGTGTACACATCGTTTCCAGCTTGTCGGCAACAATGCACATTGTCACGATGGTCTGTTCTGCTCATAGAAAAAAAATAAGGTCTAAAATCCCAAAAGTTATATCCTAAAAGTTAATAATCGATAACGTTTTAAAGTTAAATCCTATCATCAATAGTTCTTATAATAGCATTGGCTTTAATAGTCCCCTAGCTCGCTCGATCACGTTTACCACTTGTAATTCCTCCTCACGATGCACAAAGAAATACTTTAGCATAAAAGAGCGCCCTTTTCTATTTGCATCAACTAAATATTCTAGGCTACCGCTTTACAAATTTACTGAATAATGTAAAGGACTGGAATGGTACAAAGGTACTAACAACTTAAAATATATGTACGGCATTCGTAAAGCTATTAAGGAGCATAGCAGTATAGTTTGACGCTAGTAAATGAAAAGATATACATAAGAAGATGTGAGGATGATGAAGCAAAAATCATTGACGATTATCATAAACGCATGCTGTAATGATTTACAGTACTTCTAGTGGTTCGACAGGATATCCCTATAAACGAAACGATTCGAGATGATTCAAAATCGAAACGCTTATTTGTGAATGAAGATGTTGTTTTAACTTCAAAATTTCGTGCGAACTGAATTAACAGTTAATTCGTACATTTTTAATGTTTGTATAGTTGTACCTTAAAATTCTACTTCCAAATTCAGAAGTTATATTTGTGCATTTACATCTCAAAGCCAAACCTGTTTTGATCACTATGAGTCAGTCAATATAAGAAATACTCTCACTGACGCAATGATACCATCTCGGTGACATTACACCAACGCTCACGTTACGTACGGCTGTTTCGCGGTTACCACACGATACGAAAAACATTAATTCATCGCTTATGACTGATGCGAAAAAGATCTAACACGATGTCACTGCAAGTGCTGAAACGAGTTATGTGCCGAAAACAAGTAGAAAATAAAATGCTAAAATAGCAACTTCCTTGTTATAAGATTGGCAACTCTCCTGTAATGCTTCAAAGGATCGAAAATGGTTGTTAGGAGCTTTGGAAATCACCTAGGCTAAAAGAGCGCTGCAATGCCGTCTGCAGCGGAAATGCTGCGAATGATGGCTAGGACGTCATAAAACAAAGAGTACAAGATTTGAATAAGGCTCAAATGGAGTCAAGGTCGGGTCACTGTCACGGTTGCAACATTACGATATGTACATGGGTGCAACTTGTCCCCGATCGGAAACGGACTCTGAGTCCAGACTTCGGATTTTCGGAATTTTTGCCCTTTAATGCATCATAGGAGCAGCGAACTTGAAAAAAAAAGTTGCTGTGTCCTCTATTCCACTAAAACAGCACTTCCTCTTTTAGAAGTAACATCCGCTAGGATTTCAAGTGAGGTAAAACGAACTTAGTTCACAGACCATTCTAAGTTCATGGACCAAAAAAAAAAAAAAATCGCTTTTCAGAGGAACATCTACGATCGCTTTTCAGAGGAACATCTACGATCGCTTTTCAGAGGAACATCTCGCTTTTCAGAATCGCTTTTCAGAGGAACATCTACGATCGCTTTTCAGAGGAACATCTACGATCGCTTTTCAGAGGAACATCTACGATCGCTTTTCAGAGAAACATCTACGATACCCGGAACTCTTAACGCCCTAAATGAACGTTTCGAATGATCGTCGATAAACAAATGAGGAGAGATAATTCGCAGAGAGGTGTGCAAAAGCGCTTCAAATGTGCAATCGGCAAAATGCATTCTGCAGCATTCAAAAACACGCGAGCATTACTCCACCAAAAGCACAGCAACGAATTTAGGCGATGTGAATGGAACGAGGAGTTGCGGTAGTGGTAGCGCAGCAAGATAAAATTGAAGGGACGCACAGCGAACAGAGGTAGAGAGAGGAGAGAGACGGAGAGACAGAGAGAGTACGCCTGAGTATTCGAATAGTGAAGAATACGTTTGCTGGCTGGGAACTGGCATAAATAACGTCAGTGATTGGATGGGGGTTGCACTGCTACGAGATACGTACTTTTATTCATGTGTGGTTATATTTATGTGGGACAAAAGAAGGAACCGGGTGAGTGCCCCCACATGCACCATGTGACTGATGACGACTGATTGACCGAGCGACCGACCGCACATAGAAATCGATTGGTGTGGAGCCCGTAAACACCACTGGACCCTTTCTCGTCGACCAGCCGGCAATCAACCTCAGTGCGCGCTCCGCATTTGCAGAAAACTGAGACGACAAGAGCGTAGTGTGTGTGGTGTGTGCACTTTCACTAATACTACTGTGCACGGGGCATTCCTCAGCAACAAATCCAAAATAATTGAATGCTTGTCAGAAATGGTGATCTGGCTATGAATTCAACAGCACAGAATGCCAATAGATTAGTGGATTAACATCAGCTGGAATCGTTGGAGGCCACGGGTTCGTATATCATTTATGAAGCAGTTTTCACATATCGACTCATGCATCAGTCGATGATCTTAGTTCAGCAATACAACCTATACAAAAATAGTGAGAAGCCTTCAATCGACGGAACTCGGGATAAATTTGGAAGCTTGACACTCAACGGTTGACCTGGGAAACAAAGCAGATGAATGACCACGCCAATTTCAATCAAGTATGCAAAAAAATTTTATTTAGCCATTTCGATAGCTAGATAATACTTGCTTTGTTTAAGCGATCGTCCCAACAAATACGCTCTCTCCAAAATAAAACTAACAAAAATCATGCAAAAAACCATCTCAAAACGCTTTTAAAAACTTTTGATCATTCCAGTGAACGAAAATGATTGCTTTCTAGCCTGGACTCACCCATGTTTGGGCCGTCTTGAAATTCCTTGAAACACTGCACTTTTGGCATATCTGTGGCCACGAAATGCCGATCGATCTGCGACGGATGTGGAGGTTCGCTATCGGAAAAGCTGAAATTTCAAACGCAACAGAAGAAATAAGGTTCGGCTCTTCATTCCACACAAGACATATTCTAAAGCCGAGAACGGTCAGCGACACGTGCCGCTCAAGCCAAACCGCTAAAGCAAACACCGTACTTATTCAAAAAATAAAAAAACTCAGCACGACAAACACAGACTTCCGCGTCGGTCTGAATATCATCGACACGTCGAGTAAGTAGAGGAAATGAAACGACTCTGGGCCAACGAACCACTGAGGACCTTCGTGACAGAGCACAAGAACGGCCCGCAGACCTACTTGTGGATATATATGTTAACGAAACATACAAGATCAAAGCGAATTTAATCGGGAATTGCCGAATACAATAAAGATCGGAAGAATTCATCGCCTATGACGGAATGGAGATCGTTTTTCTCGGAAATGTCTGAAAAAAAAACCTCTGCCAAGTCTGAGATGTCGAATTCATTGAGAGGAAAATAGCATTGCTACGGATTATCAGCTGCCATCTTATATCGCCTCGAAAAATAAAATCTGGTAAGGATATTGTGGAACACAACAGATGAACGATCAGGAGGCTAACCAGTTCTATGACCAGCTCGAAAGATCTTTGAAAACCACCACCATATATCACGCTTCCAAATCACTTTAACGTGATGATTGGAAACCAAAAAATGGCGGGCAATACACTGAAAAAATTGGAGGGGGTGGAAAAAACGAATGGGACCACCATGTTTTATAAATTGATTGATTATTCGAGAAAAACGAAAAGCATCAGTGGGCATGGAAACGTCCAGATGGTTAAACCCTAAATCGAATTGACGATATATTAAATGGTACAAAGCGGTCATTCGAAGATGTACCAATAACATGTGAAGACATAACCTTTGGCTACAACCACCGACTTGTACGACTATACGCATCAAGACTGTCGATCACTATACGCATCAAAAAGAGAATCACACGAATAGCTTTGATCAGAAATCGAAGCGCAGATTTACAGGCACATCAACTACTCATATTAAACACCATCAAAATGCCCAGCGTTACAAATGGGGAACGAAAACGAGCATGATGCATCAGTCAACAAATCATCGCCATCATAGACAGGAGAGTGCTGATTAAAGTCAACACAACATATATGGCCGTCTGTCAGCAGGTAAAGAAACTGAGGCTGTGGGACCATGATGAAATGCGAAGGAAAGACTACGCTTTAAGACAGTCGAGAGGAATATCTACCTGAGACAACAAACTCCGATGGCCTCAAAAAACGTGCAGGTTAAAGAACGACTGGTAGCAAAAAAAGTAAGTGAAATTTGCAACGAATTTTATGAAGTCTCCGCTATTCGCTCAAGTTGTAGGTATGAACGAACGACTGCAGATACGGCCTAAAGTCCCTGCGTCATGTAGGAAGAGGCTGAATATGCGATCAAATCGAAATATACTCCGGAGAAGACTGCATACAAACGGCACACTTAAAGGCCGAAGGATTCGAAGCCTTAACCGAACGTACTAAAGCTTACGTGAAACTATGGTTAACAGTATCCGATCTGAAAGACCTTAAGAAATGCCATTCTGATAGCGAAGAACGACACGAAAGGCCTGCGGAATTTCAGACCTATACGTTTGTTATCGCAAATAAACAATGTGTTCACCTGCACCGTTCTCGACGATATGAGGGGGCGATCTTGAATTAATCAGCAATAAGAAGCAAGAGAGCTTAACAGCTTGCTTCTCAACGATCGAACAATCGACAGTGTTCTTTCCATCAAGCAGTTCACACCGAGGTGTAATGAATATCAAAATCCACTCTGTTACGCTTTCGTCGACGACATCAAAGCATTTGATTTTACCGAAACACTCCTGAACTAAACTACCATGCTATAAATCTGTCTATTTTGACACCTTTGAGGAGTTTAAAACGTTTGTAGCAAAGATATTGTACTTGTGGATCAATCTTGCACGGTATATATGCAAGCAATGCGTACGTCAAGCCGACACGATATAACCGACACCACTTATGACCATCTTATAATCAACCTTAGCAAAGCAGAACTGAAGCGAAAGGATAAACGATGATGATAAACGACTAACGCTTTTGCACTTTACGGATGAGTGAATGGTTTTCGCGCAATTAACCGTTAGAAAAAAGAAAGCGATTAATAAATGAATGAGAAATATGTTATGCATAGGAAAGTCAGTGGCACAAGGGGATGAAACTCGACGAGATCGGCGACTGTTTATCTCCATATCCAATTAAGTCCACAACCAACACCTAGCGTAGAACGCAACAAACGATGAGCAGTGGCATGATCAAGCTTCAAGCACATAAAGACGACTCTCGTGGATATCCAACTTTCCATAAATAAACACGTCGAATTATTCGATTTCACGCTCTACGAACCCTGCTACACGGGTCCCATTGCTAGCCGACGATCAAAGCAGGCAAGCTAGCGCAATTTCGTTGTAATACAAAGTGCTATGGCAAGTCGTATCCTCGCCAACAAAACGAATTCCAGATGACGTGGTCGCGAAACGAATTGGAATAAATGTTTCCAAATCACCTATGACGTCAGACGCTGATGAGGTAAATAGACAATCAGGCAAACGGGAAACACATGGGGCACTAAAGTAGCCCTTAACATATGAAAACGCATCCAGTCGTCCAGGAGCATCATCAAGTAGTAAAGAAATTCGATCACCGATCGACGCAGCTTGCATAAGACAGCGAGCAGTGAACTCCTTTCAGCATACGGTCATTGTGACCGCATCGGTTGCGATGGATGAAGAAGAGCCGAGATAACGTAGAGAAACCCTTTCAATAATTGTTCCATAAGCGGAAACTGGTGATCTGATCGAAGCAAAAAAAAAGGAAAAGCTGGGGAAAAGCTGGACAAATGATGCCGCTCTGAATGTTACCATCAAAAAAAAAACGAAAACGCTATTTTAGGAAGCTTGCAATGTGAAATTACCGCTGCATTTCTGTCAGTTCTACCCATTCAAAGGCACGTTCTAAGAAGTGCGCAAAAGTTTCGCGGATCCTACTGTGTATAAACACCATAGGAGCGAATAATTTTCAGATTCAAAACTATCGCATCGTTTCCAAAAAAAGCAAGTTCTTGACGTATTTAGCAAAAAATAATGCTTGAAATTTTTAATAAAACGTCGCCATTTTTTTTCACTGCATCTGAGGAAAAACGCAAGCAAAAAGTGAACGGCTAAAACCGACAAAGAGGTAGTGATCCGTTCATTTTGAACACATCTTTGGTGCTATCTAGTTAAGAAGAACGATTCGGAAGTAAACGCGATCAAGCCATTACACCGATTTAAAAGAAAACAAAAGTGCTCACTGATCGAATGATGAACGATTACTTTGTAGATGAAAAAAAACCACACGTATTTCCACACTTCTATGAATAATCCCTCGTCACGTTAAACCAAAATGAAATCACAAAATGCGTGCGTTTGGTCGATCACAGCATACTGACAATGCCACACACACATACATTACAACAATAAATGAATCGTTAAAAAAGACCAATCACAAATTCAAAACCTACTACGAAAATTATTACCAACTCAAAACACATTAGCATGCGGGGATGGGAATGAGATGAGTGTTGATGCTGTCCTCTCTCGATCCCTCCCTCTCCCTCTTCCCACTCTTCTCCTCCAATCTTAATCGTACCGTAAAATGTGCATTCCATAAAGTTTTTTTTCATCTTTTAACTTGTGACCAATTACTTCAGGCTCAACGTTCATCACTGCGATCACTGCGGCAAGGAGAAGGCTGATCGGACCGCACCACGTGCGCCACGGCGCAAATGTGCCAAAAGATTTGTAGGACGCAAAGCCAGTTATGGACAGACTACAACAATAATGATAAAAGCGTTTGTTTGCAGGAAATAAACGGGAAAAACGCATGAATGTTCGAGAGATGAACGCTGAGATGTGTGCTGAAAGAGAATAGAGGGATGAAACAATGAGGCGAAAAAGAGAGAACCTGAAAGGAAATAAAAGAGATGGAACGAAGTAAACAAAATAACCGAAATGGATATGCTCAGAGCGTATGGGATTTTGGCGCTTTAAATTTGGTAAATGAGATAAAGTTATATAAAGTCACAGCAACATCAATAATTCGATGGTTCAACAAGCGCTCTGCAAAAGTACTCCGATCCTTGCGTTTGTTCGCCATAGCGAAAACTGCGAATGTTTCGCTACTTATGCGAGTGAAATGCTGCCAGGAAAGGAGAGGGAAGAGGAAGGC
>JPKZ01004119.1:74242-107141 GCA_000803305.1 Toxocara canis | reverse complement strand
CCCCCCCCCCCCCCCCCCCCCCCCCCCCCCCCATTATACAATTATTATAAGCTCATTTAGAAAGAAGTCACACTGAACTCGGTAGAAAAACAACTCCCCATTACAACTTCAAAATGCGTCCAGTAATTTGGCGGACTCTTGAAGAGTACCATTATATTTGTTAATAATAGAGACTCCCGTATTTTGATGAACGGAATTTAATGACTTCTAACAACATTGCGCACACCCCAAGGGTCGAATTACGTTTGTAGTTTGTAGCTGCTACGAGTGCACAAAATTATATTCACGGCACGATTACACCGCAACCCGCTCTCCACAAATAAACTGAGTGAAAGTCGGAAGAAAGAGGAGACGAAGGGAATGGAGGGGAGAGGGGAGGGAGAAGAAAGGGCTTAAAGCTCGGAACGAGCGATGCGGGCCTTGTTGGCGCAGAAGAGCTTGTCGATCCCCGTGGCGCGTGGGCAGCGCGAGAAGGGGGAGCATACGCGTGAGCGAGGGAAGCAGCGTGCGGATGCTGAGCACATGTACATTGCGTACGGTTGCTTACGACACTCTGCAAAACGAAGCTTATGTCGCGCACAAAAATAGCATCAAATTGCCAAATTGCTAGGATGGCTTTCCCTATACCATCCACTACCCTCACCCGTGTATAGTTCATGTGACTCCTTATCCGTAACGCGTGCGGATGCACGTTCATTTGGCGGTGTGTCATGGAACTCCTTTTTACGTTGTCTTGCACTGCATAGTTAATGTGTATATTCGACTTATTACACTTTTGCATAGGAATTCGTCAACCATCGTCGACAGTTTGAACAATACACATATATCTAATCTCTTCGTTAATGCAGAATGAAACGAACGCAAAGCAAAATCTCATAAAAGGTCAGAAATTTTGAGGCTGATCGTCAACAGCAACAAAAGTGAGACTGACTCTAAAACTTGCTACAAAATCAGCCATTATAAACAATGCCCAGAAAACAAATACGTCGCTTCTGTTACGCTTCAACGCAAGCATTGATTCATTCCGATAAAATGCGCTTCTCAATAAAATCGCTCTCGAACAATACTATTTGCAACGTGTTTGCTGTTTGCTAATCAGATGTGGGCATAGAACACATTGTTCCCCTCTGCTGTGAATATCTTGGCCTTTTTTCCGTGACTGGCAGGTGCTGGCAGTCAAAAATTGTCAAGCAGTTGCTGCTAGTAATTTCGCAGCAAAAAGGACAACAGGTGTCGCCAACGTCCTCTTCGTAACCCCTCCCCCCTTCCGCCCTAACAAAAACAGCTCAAGAAGAGGCTGTACAAGCGGTCATGTTTTAAACATGAAGCCAGTCCATGTAGGAGGCAAAAAGAGAAATGAAGCTCACCCTCGCATGTGCAGCCGCTTTCATCAATTCCATTCGGGCAGTCCTCGAAACCGTCACATCGCTTAGTGCTTGAGAAGCAAGTACGTGTCACGTTACAATAAATCGCTTTAGGATTCGCATTGCAGTTGTCACAATTACGCTCATCCTCCCCTCCTGGGCAATCCTCATAACCATCACAACGACGCAACTGAGATCATGCTAATTACGCTGGTACGGAGCATTCGAATAAAACCACCACCGATTCAAACGATCTATGGTGCGGCTGTGGTACGTGATAGCATAACTTTTTTTTAAAATCCTGAATGTCAGACCAAACGCTTGCACTATGTACTGGCAAATCCTCCGCGGCCACTTAAACCCTCCACATTAACGGCGGTTCTAAACAGCCTCCATGTGAACTCCGAACAGCATCCCAATTTTCAATACACGAACATTAGGGGCCACAACAGCCATAATAGACATATTAACCATAATGGGCATTACGGAACGCGTAATTCGATTAAAAAATAGGTTCACTTCGATGAGTTTTGTTCACCACTTGCGACGTTTTTTTTTCGACTCACCTGTCAAGAAATGCCCCTTTTTTTCTCACACGTCAGCACTCTTCGGACAAGGGAATTCTTCTTTGACTGGCCGATCAGAAAAGTATGCTGTATTCTTGCTGAAGCCAAATTCACATAAAATGGTAAAATACAGACTGACCCAACTATCCGAATATTTTGTTTGTATGCTTATTAAATGATTGCGATGTGATATAGTCGCCGTATAAGCATTTGTAGTGCCATAATTATCACTAGACGGCTAAATTTATGCCCATTACAAATGAACGGCCTCGTAGCCTCTTGCGATGAAACAACTGAATTGACATTAGAAAGATGAAATTCACGAAAACATAATTATAGACGCTCAAGAATCAGTCAGTCGCCTTCACAATTTAACGCATTTTAATGTTCACGGTATGAAGGATATGATACGAAAATATCGAAGTCATTACTGTAGCAGACCACTGCAAAACGGCAACGAGAAACGAATATGACTGAAATGCCATAACGCAGTAGGTTTCTCTTGCACTAAAATAACCAATGTCTATCATAGGCATGTTCAGACATTATATAAGGTATGCCATCAATCACATATTTGTGCGCTGCGCGTTCCAGCAAGAGTTGACATTGCATCGAAATAAAAAAACACTAGACTCTAGTCCGGAACTTATTTGGCCAGATATAACGTCTTATATTCATGTCACATGTCGTAGCTTTATCAATGCAAATCGACGTGCGTTTGCCCGAACTGATCCCTATTAGATACCCTCACAATAAAATTGAGCTCAGTTCCATTAGACCGCAGCTTACAATGTGCCTTCACACCATTCCATTTTTTTTTTTGCTTATCACAACCGATTCCACGTTGCAACGACGTGTAACAGTAGTTAACGAAAAAAACGCCGCATAAGAAACCGAAAGCTGACCGCGGGGATGCATTTTTGTGTGATATGTTCGGATGTCATTCCGCATCGGATCACGTTGCCTGCCCTCTCCAACACACCACAATCGCATTTCGCCTCATCAGAACCGTCGCCACAATCGTTCATTCCATCACACACCTAAACAATAATCATGCAACAAAAGCGCTACCAACTTTTCCCTCTGAATTTCAACGATAGAAAACAGTGCACAAATGGGCGAAGACAAAATGAACGACGGACGAAAAAAAAACAGCACAGTTGGAAAACAGTTGCTAACAGAGTAATTTCCGCAATAACACACAACAACATACTCATTTAGTTAAGGTCCCGTTACTTCACTGACGCTTGTTTTTTTGTACACCCTCACCACTCCACTCACATGATTAACATGCCGCCGCTCCAAGTGAAATGAATGAAAACAGCTTAACAAAAGGACGATAAGACGCCCAAAAATTACGAAACTTTCTTTAATTTACCTCTCACCACACTGCTTACCGCACTAAGCTCATCACATAGTATCAAAACTGATATTTTCGAACTGTGCAAAGAAATAAAGATCCTTAAAATATATCTCCCACGTACAATTTTAGTTTTCTTATTTTAGAAGCGAGCGAACCAACCATGGCCCTAGGGACGCACTTTTTGTTCTTGCATGTGAAAGCGATCTCCGCATCACAGTTCAAGCACTTGTCCTGACACTGCTTCAGAAGACCACTGCACGCATACTTTCGGTTGTAGCGCTTTCCATCTGCGCAAAGAAGATTATCGTCCTGTAAAGCGTAACCGCTATTAATCTAATTCGGCAATGATGTGATCATGGGTCTGAGATGACAAAAGGAGGGAAAGGAGTTCATGAAACTGTTCGGAATTCTTATGAATTTTAAGGATCGAACTCAGTCGCTTACAAGATTCGTCATCCTATCCCCTACATCCTTTGCCTCTACTCGAAGTGTCTAGCCACCTAGCAATTAATCGAACATTTCCTGCTTTCTCATTAAAAGCTCACACTGATAACATTGTTTTTAACAACTGGTTTAAATAAGCTGACTGGTGTCATGTGACTTTAACAATCCCTGCTGATAACGCAACGACTATCAGCCGCATTATGCTTAAATTTTATCCCAAAATAGAAAGGCCGTCGTTTTATTTCAAAAACAATTTTAGGTGGAGAACTACAAATGCTCTAGAATGCGCTCACCCTTCCTCCCTCCCCTCCCTTACAGCTGTTTTATAGGCCACAAAACAATCTGGGTTTCTTTCGTTACTATGAACTTGTAGTGTCAACGCATTCAAATTTGCAAACATGCCTTTTTTTTCTTTTTTTTCACCGTAGCATTACTACATTTCATTTTAGAACGTTAACAAAAAAACCGGTCGATTGGAAAAATGAGGACCTGACGAACTGAAATTAGGGGAATAAATTCGAGAAGCAAAATCCCGAATGAGAGAGATCGACAATAAACGACAATAATAGAAAGCTAGCTAGCTAAGGTGTCCGAGAATGAGATCATACAGTGACATCTGATGGAGGGCGAGGGCAACTACCAGGGCACTGTTTCTCGTCGTCCCCATTTGGACAATCAACGATCCCATCACATATACGCGACCGATCTAAGCAGATTTTCGAATTCTCGCATAGCGCCTTTCCGCTACCTGAGCACTCCTTGCAGCTGCAATTCTGAAAACATATGCATGCCATCAAGACGCTAAATAGACATTCAGTAGTCATCTAAAATACATCCCCCCCTCCCCCCCCCCCCCCCCCCCCCCCATTATACAATTATTATAAGCTCATTTAGAAAGAAGTCACACTGAACTCGGTAGAAAAACAACTCCCCATTACAACTTCAAAATGCGTCCAGTAATTTGGCGGACTCTTGAAGAGTACCATTATATTTGTTAATAATAGAGACTCCCGTATTTTGATGAACGGAATTTAATGACTTCTAACAACATTGCGCACACCCCAAGGGTCGAATTACGTTTGTAGTTTGTAGCTGCTACGAGTGCACAAAATTATATTCACGGCACGATTACACCGCAACCCGCTCTCCACAAATGAACTGAGTGAAAGTCGGAAGAAAGAGGAGACGAAGGGAATGGAGGGGAGAGGGGAGGGAGAAGAAAGGGCTTAAAGCTCGGAACGAGCGATGCGGGCCTTGTTGGCGCAGAAGAGCTTGTCGATCCCCGTGGCGCGTGGGCAGCGCGAGAAGGGGGAGCATACGCGTGAGCGAGGGAAGCAGCGTGCGGATGCTGAGCACATGTACATTGCGTACGGTTGCTTACGACACTCTGCAAAACGAAGCTTATGTCGCGCACAAAAATAGCATCAAATTGCCAAATTGCTAGGATGGCTTTCCCTATACCATCCACTACCCTCACCCGTGTATAGTTCATGTGACTCCTTATCCGTAACGCGTGCGGATGCACGTTCATTTGGCGGTGTGTCATGGAACTCCTTTTTACGTTGTCTTGCACTGCATAGTTAATGTGTATATTCGACTTATTACACTTTTGCATAGGAATTCGTCAACCATCGTCGACAGTTTGAACAATACACATATATCTAATCTCTTCGTTAATGCAGAATGAAACGAACGCAAAGCAAAATCTCATAAAAGGTCAGAAATTTTGAGGCTGATCGTCAACAGCAACAAAAGTGAGACTGACTCTAAAACTTGCTACAAAATCAGCCATTATAAACAATGCCCAGAAAACAAATACGTCGCTTCTGTTACGCTTCAACGCAAGCATTGATTCATTCCGATAAAATGCGCTTCTCAATAAAATCGCTCTCGAACAATACTATTTGCAACGTGTTTGCTGTTTGCTAATCAGATGTGGGCATAGAACACATTGTTCCCCTCTGCTGTGAATATCTTGGCCTTTTTTCCGTGACTGGCAGGTGCTGGCAGTCAAAAATTGTCAAGCAGTTGCTGCTAGTAATTTCGCAGCAAAAAGGACAACAGGTGTCGCCAACGTCCTCTTCGTAACCCCTCCCCCCTTCCGCCCTATCAAAAACAGCTCAAGAAGAGGCTGTACAAGCGGTCATGTTTTAAACATGAAGCCAGTCCATGTAGGAGGCAAAAAGAGAAATGAAGCTCACCCTCGCATGTGCAGCCGCTTTCATCAATTCCATTCGGGCAGTCCTCGAAACCGTCACATCGCTTAGTGCTTGAGAAGCAAGTACGTGTCACGTTACAATAAATCGCTTTAGGATTCGCATTGCAGTTGTCACAATTACGCTCATCCTCCCCTCCTGGGCAATCCTCATAACCATCACAACGACGCAACTGAGATCATGCTAATTACGCTGGTACGGAGCATTCGAATAAAACCACCACCGATTCAAACGATCTATGGTGCGGCTGTGGTACGTGATAGCATAACTTTTTTTTAAAATCCTGAATGTCAGACCAAACGCTTGCACTATGTACTGGCAAATCCTCCGCGGCCACTTAAACCCTCCACATTAACGGCGGTTCTAAACAGCCTCCATGTGAACTCCGAACAGCATCCCAATTTTCAATACACGAACATTAGGGGCCACAACAGCCATAATAGACATATTAACCATAATGGGCATTACGGAACGCGTAATTCGATTAAAAAATAGGTTCACTTCGATGAGTTTTGTTCACCACTTGCGACGTTTTTTTTTCGACTCACCTGTCAAGAAATGCCCCTTTTTTTCTCACACGTCAGCACTCTTCGGACAAGGGAATTCTTCTTTGACTGGCCGATCAGAAAAGTATGCTGTATTCTTGCTGAAGCCAAATTCACATAAAATGGTAAAATACAGACTGACCCAACTATCCGAATATTTTGTTTGTATGCTTATTAAATGATTGCGACGTGATATAGTCGCCGTATAAGCATTTGTAGTGCCATAATTATCACTAGACGGCTAAATTTATGCCCATTACAAATGAACGGCCTCGTAGCCTCTTGCGATGAAACAACTGAATTGACATTAGAAAGATGAAATTCACGAAAACATAATTATAGACGCTCAAGAATCAGTCAGTCGCCTTCACAATTTAACGCATTTTAATGTTCACGGTATGAAGGATATGATACGAAAATATCGAAGTCATTACTGTAGCAGACATCACTGCAAAACGGCAACGAGAAACGAATATGACTGAAATGCCATAACGCAGTAGGTTTCTCTTGCACTAAAATAACCAATGTCTATCATAGGCATGTTCAGACATTATATAAGGTATGCCATCAATCACATATTTGTGCGCTGCGCGTTCCAGCAAGAGTTGACATTGCATCGAAATAAAAAAACACTAGACTCTAGTCCGGAACTTATTTGGCCAGATATAACGTCTTATATTCATGTCACATGTCGTAGCTTTATCAATGCAAATCGACGTGCGTTTGCCCGAACTGATCCCTATTAGATACTCTCACAATAAAATTGAGCTCAGTTCCATTAGACCGCAGCTTACAATGTGCCTTCACACCATTCCATTTTTTTTTTGCTTATCACAACCGATTCCACGTTGCAACGACGTGTAACAGTAGTTAACGAAAAAAACGCCGCATAAGAAACCGAAAGCTGACCGCGGGGATGCATTTTTGTGTGATATGTTCGGATGTCATTCCGCATCGGATCACGTTGCCTGCCCTCTCCAACACACCACAATCGCATTTCGCCTCATCAGAACCGTCGCCACAATCGTTCATTCCATCACACACCTAAACAATAATCATGCAACAAAAGCGCTACCAACTTTTCCCTCTGAATTTCAACGATAGAAAACAGTGCACAAATGGGCGAAGACAAAATGAACGACGGACGAAAAAAAAACAGCACAGTTGGAAAACAGTTGCTAACAGAGTAATTTCCGCAATAACACACAACAACATACTCATTTAGTTAAGGTCCCGTTACTTCACTGACGCTTGTTTTTTTGTACACCCTCACCACTCCACTCACATGATTAACATGCCGCCGCTCCAAGTGAAATGAATGAAAACAGCTTAACAAAAGGACGATAAGACGCCCAAAAATTACGAAACTTTCTTTAATTTACCTCTCACCACACTGCTTACCGCACTAAGCTCATCACATAGTATCAAAACTGATATTTTCGAACTGTGCAAAGAAATAAAGATCCTTAAAATATATCTCCCACGTACAATTTTAGTTTTCTTATTTTAGAAGCGAGCGAACCAACCATGGCCCTAGGGACGCACTTTTTGTTCTTGCATGTGAAAGCGATCTCCGCATCACAGTTCAAGCACTTGTCCTGACACTGCTTCAGAAGACCACTGCACGCATACTTTCGGTTGTAGCGCTTTCCATCTGCGCAAAGAAGATTATCGTCCTGTAAAGCGTAACCGCTATTAATCTAATTCGGCAATGATGTGATCATGGGTCTGAGATGACAAAAGGAGGGAAAGGAGTTCATGAAACTGTTCGGAATTCTTATGAATTTTAAGGATCGAACTCAGTCGCTTACAAGATTCGTCATCCTATCCCCTACATCCTTTGCCTCTACTCGAAGTGTCTAGCCACCTAGCAATTAATCGAACATTTCCTGCTTTCTCATTAAAAGCTCACACTGATAACATTGTTTTTAACAACTGGTTTAAATAAGCTGACTGGTGTCATGTGACTTTAACAATCCCTGCTGATAACGCAACGACTATCAGCCGCATTATGCTTAAATTTTATCCCAAAATAGAAAGGCCGTCGTTTTATTTCAAAAACAATTTTAGGTGGAGAACTACAAATGCTCTAGAATGCGCTCACCCTTCCTCCCTCCCCTCCCTTACAGCTGTTTTATAGGCCACAAAACAATCTGGGTTTCTTTCGTTACTATGAACTTGTAGTGTCAACGCATTCAAATTTGCAAACATGCCTTTTTTTTCTTTTTTTTCACCGTAGCATTACTACATTTCATTTTAGAACGTTAACAAAAAAACCGGTCGATTGGAAAAATGAGGACCTGACGAACTGAAATTAGGGGAATAAATTCGAGAAGCAAAATCCCGAATGAGAGAGATCGACAATAAACGACAATAATAGAAAGCTAGCTAGCTAAGGTGTCCGAGAATGAGATCATACAGTGACATCTGATGGAGGGCGAGGGCAACTACCAGGGCACTGTTTCTCGTCGTCCCCATTTGGACAATCAACGATCCCATCACATATACGCGACCGATCTAAGCAGATTTTCGAATTCTCGCATAGCGCCTTTCCGCTACCTGAGCACTCCTTGCAGCTGCAATTCTGAAAACATATGCATGCCATCAAGACGCTAAATAGACATTCAGTAGTCATCTAAAATACATGGGCATTCCTTCCTTTAAAAAAAACGGATTTCCTCGTGAAACTCTGATATCGTTAGAATCTTGAGCCGTTATATTTTACCCACCTGTTTTATTCTTCTTTGCTCATTTTTCAACCTGATTCCCCTCATTCCCTCTGTCTCGCACAATCCAAACACTTTTCCCAAATAAGAGACGAACAAAATTATCCTGCATGCTCGCTCTTTGCGCTTTTTTCTCTCAGCTGGTGTCCTACCTGTACTTAGTGTAAAACTTAATTTCTGTATTAAAAATGTGCAGCATCAGAACCTGGTCTGCTGAGCTGCATTGGTTCATGCATTGCTGTTAGTAGTCGCCCTCTTGAAGCGAGAAATTCTGAGATTTGAAAACGCTAGGAATTACTGTTTTTGAAAAGTCAGGCGCCCGCTTCTTCAAGTGCTTAATATCTGTTGTACAATATTTGGCCTTTCCGATTCTACAAAATAATGATGACTGACCGCTCGCAGTGGTGACTGACCGTACAGGATAGCAAGCGCAGTATACATGACCGAGATCAGGGAACTTCAGTGATCTTCTCCACGAAAAACTGTTGCCCTCAGCATCATCAGAGCCCTTACTCTACCACTTTGCATTGCACTTCGACCATCCTCAGGTTTACAACTGACTGCCTTCCCCATTCCGATTGTTTTATGACAATCGGCTACTCCACCCAGCTCGTCGTCGATGATTCAAACGCCTTGGCATGCTATATCGGACGAAAAGGGAGGGACTCTTCGCTCGAGTCAAGAAAGAACAACTGCCTACCATCTCGTCACTTCTATCTGCGCAGTTGGTGACACCATCGCAGACCTGCCACTTGGGGATGCATCTCTTTGACCGTTTGCACCATCTGGATCCGGACTGGCATTTGCCCTCACAGTTCAGCTCATCGTCGCCTCCTCTGCAGTGCACATCACCGTCGCACACTAACTCGTTCGGTAGACACATCGCCGTTCCGTTGCAACGCAGCTCACCCTTAACGCAGTCCTTGCCTAAAATTCGATGTTTTGAAACAAGGTGTGCAGTAAAATAACCTTTAATAAAGTACCAAATTTAAATCGCCACTCTTACCCCACTCACTGGCCTATCATTGAAGCCGTACTTAGCAGAAAACTAGCAATAACCGTGATACAAAAAGTGTTCCACAACTCTCAATGTAAGCTTATGAACTCTATCAGCATGAACTTTGCAATTTCACCCGCAACCATCACCCAGAAGCTGTCCGCAGTGAGATACCCACCCTGTGCTGACTGCTAAATGCGGTCAAACATCAACCTGCCAATGAATAGTTCCAGTACAACATTCTAAATAAAAAATATTCATTACTCCAGTGAAATAAGCGCACCTGGGTGGAATAACACGATTGCTTAAATGTATTCCTACAGAACGAATTTCGGTAAAGGCAGCATCCTGGATCATTACCAAAATTCTTAAGCATTTGCATGATACAGTCCCGCACACAATCCATTACTGACAGCAGATCAGCACGCTGGCTAGATGAAGGAAATAAGAACTAACGGCAGAAGCGTGTTTCATCGCTTTTATCGGCACAGTCGCTGACACCATCGCAAAGGCTCGAACCACGTAGACACATCAGATGGGCCGATTTGTCGTTTGACGAGAATACCTCGCAGCTGAACATCGTCTGGCACGCTCAAATCAGATTACCCTCATATAAATATACACAAATCTATGGAAGAACTATAGCAAATCGAAAACGTTAAACAGGCAGCACTGCCTAACGCCTTTCTTCATTTCCCAGCTTTTTGTGCATACGATACGCGTCTTATGTTTCCAATTCCCTTCGGCACGATAATCCTTCTTGCTTGCAGGTTTGGTTGGAAGGAAGTTCTGATTCAAAACATGTCATTTTTTTCCACCCATGAAAGGACATTACTCCATCATTTTAATGATGCCTTCTTTTCTTCCCCTGAAGTCTCAAGGCGACGATCACATTCCCACTCTCTTCTCTCCTTCCCTCCCATTCCTATCCTACATTGGGGGCGCAACTCCTCACTTCTGAGTACTGCGTGCGCATGGTTATATGCATTTGAAGACGACGCCCCACGTTCATCGCTCGCATACTTTATTTTCGTTTGCCGGCCCAAACAAACACGGTCCTCAACCGCCGTAATAATGAAACTGCGCATACTGGTAGTTCTCTTGCTAGCAATAGACACTTAAAAGAATGATAAACTGCCTCCCCCCCTCCCCCTCCTCCTTCCTTTCCAAACAAGTCTAAAGCCAAATAAACAGCTGAATTCAGAACAAGTAGCAATCGACTTTCAAACTGGCGCCCTGCTCGGACATTCGCCCTCCACAGTAACGGTGTTGGTGAGGGATTTCCCGCACCTCCACAGTATGCTGCGAGCGGGTAAACACGTTCCCTTCCTGGCACGCTTAACGGCCAACCCAGATGACTGAAAGAGTCCAACGACGCTTTACTAAGATGGCTTTTAGGAAAGCTTTTCATGGACCGTTCCAGCCCAACTATGAGCAACGACTTCGCATTTTTGACTTGAAACCTCTGTGGCATCGACGAACTCAGTTCGATTTACTTTTATTTTTTATGACTGTTAAAGGTTTCTCAGGAATCCCGTTCGAGAGCATTTTTTCCTTTACTAAGTTTGCATCGCGGTCGAGGTTTCACCCTCAGCAAATTGAACGGAAGACAACGAATCGAACTGATGTGCTCAATTCTTTTGCTCTTCATGTTGTACCTATCTGGAACTCTTTGCCATATGATGTGGTTATGGCTGTTAATTTGTCTTGTTTTATGCGACGCTTGGAGCAGTGTGATCTATCGGCAATATCTGCTGCCTGCCGGCTATAATTCACTATCAAATGTTCAATTCCTACATGTCTATTGCTTATGATCTTTTGTTTTTGCTTTCATCGACCTCTATGGGTTTTTAAACGCATGGTTATTTGCAGTGTTTGTACTTATGCATGTATTGTGGCTTTCGTGTATAGTTATTTTTATTGGATGTGTTGTTACATGCTTTGTTTGTTGTAAATAAAGATTTTCATCATCATCTAACGGTGAAGCACGCTCTGTTCAGCAGTGGGTTGATGCATAGACCATTAACTTATGGAGAGAATCAACAAGTTTTTATCCGCATCTGGCTAAAGTATAGATATAAATGGAAACACAGATGAAATGATTAGGAAAGAAAGTAGTTACTAAGGATCAAACCCAACAATCTATACACTCGACTAACCCAATGCCTACATAGCAAAACAACCCCAGCTAATGAAGCGAGCCTTCTACCTTTGCATCCGATCTCGTCGCTTCCGTCTGGACAATCAGCAACGCCGTCACATCTTTGCGAGGTACCGATCACAAGGCTCTGAAATACATTAGGCTCAAAAATTTAAAGCGCTTAATGAGCATTCGTTAGTCATAGATTCTCGCAGATGTAGCCATTAAAAAAAGACTTTTCTCCCTTCTTTCAAATTTTCAAGTCAGACGAATTTGACAACAAAGGAGCGGACGAGCACTCCACTTATTCCTCTTTAGGTTCACGCACCCTTCACCTCTCCAAAGAGAGAACAAATTCTTGTACCGCACTCTCACCCTAAAAACCTTTGTGCGCCTCAAACCGCTAAAAACTTCCACTTTCTCCATCTTCTTTCGCATCTCTTCACGCGTCCCCACTGAAAATGGGCTAAGGAACTTTCAGTTGGCCACTTTTGAAACAAAATTATTCCATTCCGAGAATTTCTTTTCCACACGATCCCATTTCTTTTGGCATTCTAGTTTTAAAGTAGAAAATCAAAACAATCAAAAAATGACCGGAAGATTAGTGCATGAGAATCCAAATCCATCGCATATGCTAACGTTGGGTGGAAGCAGCGCGCTTGCTGGAATCAACTGCAGTGAAAGCGAGTCGTCCTCTTCCACAGACGGCCAAACAGCATGTGTTCGTTGCATTCTAAGCACTGAGCCTGCTTTATGAGCCTTTAAAAAATTGAACTTATTCAAAAACCATCCCATGTCTAGAAAATGTCTCACTCAGTACGGCTGTGCAGCTTGAAAGAAAAGCAATAAAACAAAGGTCACAGCAGATTGAAAACGTTTGACATGTGCCACACGCCTTACGGATGCGTATTGCTTCGCATCTTTTGCAAACGTGCTATTCTGGTCATTAGGCCTTCCTTATTCACATAGTATACGCCTTCCCTTTCCATTATACTGTGGTGACTGATTTCATTTATTAGCACAATGAACATTGTACTCAATGGTTGGGTATGATGCAACTGGAAAACACTGCAGGACATCATGCGAATGACTCTCAATGAAAATCAAATCCGCCGAAAAATACTTCCCATTAGAAGTTGTTGACGGCAACGTTGATCGGTCGACAACTGAATGCGATGATTATGGCACTGCTAATGTTGCGCTAAAAGTGAATAAAGATAAGAAAGAATTGAAAAACCTGTGAAGAACTGTTGATGAGAACGATCACGATCGTTATAATAGCGAGAAGCGCCAAAATGAGAATAATAGCCGTTATAAGGATAACGATAGCGGGCACATCTTCGAGGAACGAGCAACACGTGTTCGATAGATAGTCTTTTAGAGCTTGTACACGACCCATAAATCGCTCCCATAACGAACCCCTGCTCTGACTGAACGCATAATTCACCGAGAGTAGTTAGGTTTGGAAATTAAACAAAACAAAAAAAAATCAAAACAATTTTTTAAGCAAATCATAATTGTGGCAACAAAGAATTTCCCGTTAAGTTTCCGATTATCATGTGCTTTTTGCAGCCAATGCTTTCCATCACCAAAGCGCAAATGCATCATGAATCGAATCGAATCAAAGTGATGATAAAAACAAACTTGACTGATCTCATCGCTAAAACGCTTAACGGTTGTTGCTTAGAACCTATTTCATTTTGCATTTCACACGCTATGCTATAATAACATCCGATTTACAGTTGCGTCTTCGACGGTATGAAGAAGACTGTTCGGGAAACTGTTCCAGAAAGTGTCCAAGAATTTCAAACTTCAGTTTGTAATTTTCTCGATACGGTTCAAACGTTCACTTTCAAAACGATAAACTCTACGCAATATCGCATATTCATTTATTCATTCAATGCAAAAAAGGGGAATATTTCATAGACAGCAAAATCACTGAACTCATCAAAAGAATAATTGTAGCTCGTCAAGCCGATAAAAAGGGCAGTTAGATTAAACGTTTTGGAAATTCATCTTTAATGAGATGCAAACAACGCGTCATAACCAATCAGAAGCAATTGTGACGTATGGCTTGGCTTACCTTGAATATCTTGAAGGTATTGAAGGTATTCAAGGAAGGTATTCAAGGTAAGTCTCTATTAATTAGTCTCTATTAATTATAACTAAGGCTGACTTAGGCTCTATTAATTACCGAAGTAAAAACTTCATGCCGACTCCGAAACCCCTGAACATAGTTCGAGTACGACCCCACCAAAGAAAGAAAACCCGCATCCACCTGCTAATCCCACCGATGTCCACTGCAATCAAATTTCGAGCCCCCTTCAATGACCGAGACTAATCTAAAAAATTACCCGTTTAAGTTAGAGTGCCGCAGTGCACTCTGATTGCTGTTTTCGAATACGACAATATCGTTACCGTTCATTGCGCTCTTTATGCGTCTCACCGGCTCTATACCCTTAAAAAAATATGCTCACCCTCGGCGTTGTCCGACCAGCATATTGTGCATTCGCATAATTTAATATCGTGTTCACCCCCCCCCCTCTCCCAATGCAAATTGTCCGTTTTATAGCTCCAATGGGCTGTAAAAAGCCCCTCGGGGATATAAAACTGACAATTTTTCAACGACGAAGACAAGGAGGTAGGGGGAAGGGGGTGGTGAAAGGCGATTTGGTTTTGTTCGACACATACACTGTACTCAGTCTTATTTGAAGTAATACGATAAATTTATGCGTTCTTATCGTTTCTCATCGCCTCTGCTTGTTCGTTCACGTCTTTTGATCATCAACGCAAGACATCGTTAAGCCTTCAAACTGAAATCCCGTTGACAACACTGCTTCAGCTTGCTAAACAGAAGACTCGATTCAAGGCGGAACTGAGGTTAAGAATTTTACGCTATAGAAAACCCGTAGGAGAGAGAGTGGAGAGGATGAATTCGATGGTGCTCGTGCGAACTTTTGTTCGAAAGGGGAATGAACACATGGGGGTAACGAAGGTGGGGTTGGATTCGAGTAAGGTTAGGCTCTAATGGAACGTTTTTTCCAGTGGTTCACTACTTAAGATAAGGTGTGAATCAGCAGAAAATTTCGTCAAACGCTCCTTACATATGCCTTTCTTTGAGGACCTTCGAAAAGGGATGGAAATTGTTTAGTTTAGGAGACTTAAATGCTTTCACCAGCCCTATAAAAAAGTCAACTGATCTGTTAATTAATACTCTCCCCCATAGCTATTAGCTCTCGATGTTGCATTACCGCAGACGCAAAAAATGGAACCAATGGAGAGACGTCCGCCAGATTCCGTATATTCAGCACGCTTATTCGAAAAAAAAAAAACCTCTTCGGGACTGTACGAGCCACTCCGTGCGAAATCTTCGTCACCATGGTATGGAAGCGCCATACTTGAACTGTCCTCCCCCAAAAGCCTTTCGAGTAACACAGGCTCCTCAAGCTGCAATTAACAACTCCACTAACCATTTTCATCTCCGCGTATATCAGGTGAGTCGTCGCTGCACCCTTAAAGCAACTAACTGACATTAGAAGATTCCAATAATAGCAGAAACCGTTTGCTATGTATTTAATTACAATTAGCCGACGTACACTGCGTTGAAATGTTAAGGAGATGAAAATAACGTGAGCAGAATTCGGAGTGACTGAGATAGCTGGGGGTGAAAAATTAGAGCATCATACACCTTCTATAGCCACTTCACGAAGTTGCAATCCATAACGAAATTCCACTTCATAAAACTTCGACTTAACTATATTATACAGCTTGGCTATATTGGGTCTTCGTCGCGACGTTCATTGCTCATTGACGATGTTCTGTTTTGTAGACCGCTGAAAAGATTTGTAATCGATATTTCTCCTATTCCCATCGGTAGCCGCCAGGTTAACTCATCCAGTCAAATTACCTCTTAAATATCCAAGTAACTAGGCCGCGAAAAGCATGGCTGATCGCTCAGTGCCGTGTCGATGTTCATCCCCACAAACAACCGTCGTAACGAGACCAAGCATGATCTTGAATGAACCGGGTTTCGTTTACTTGTGAAAAAAAAAATTGACTTCAATCGTGTGCCATGTCCATAAGACGGGTAATGGCTGGAAAAACCCATAGAAGCTTTACCACAATAATCGTATGAAGCAATGCGGAACGCTCATAAAATATTTTCGTTGTAGCGCGCCTATCGCACGACTGTTCGCATCTTTTAGCTGACCATAAATCGACTCGATACTAAACACGCATGAAGAGAAAGCTGAGAGAAAACGACAGCCCATTTTCACAACAAACAACGATGGTCGTAAACGCAAACATGATGCCGAGAAGCCACACAACACACGAACGACTAGCATCACCAACGCACCACAGAATGAGAAGACGCAATGCTTTCCATGACGAATGATATCGCAGTTATAGCGCTAATTTTTTGATGCCCACAACGGATCGGCGATCAACTAAGCAGATCAGTGGCGTTCACGGATAGAGAAATGTCTGCTAAACGCTATGAACGACTGTGGCGCACATTTTCGCACTCCAGTTGATCGTAGTCGAAACGTTTGATAGACCGATCGAACAGTTCAAATGTGCACTTTTAACGTTAAATTAGTTAAATTTCTCGGGAATCGCAACTCGTTCTCATTCACTTTCTGATAAGAAAACCTAAAGTGCAAAATAGAAAAATAATGTGCCCGGAAAATTTCTAACTAAATCGGCACTGATTTCGGGTTGATCGGTGTTCGATTGATAAGAAAAGTGACTCATCTCATAGTTCCAAAAAAAACCACTGAAAATGGGAACGAACTCGATTTGCACAAAAGACGATTAGCATCAGCTTAAAATCACCTGAAATCAAATCAATAGCGTTTCAAATTCTAGACCTGAAGCTTTTTTTTTCACTCTAAATCTCTTGTTCTACTCTGCATCCTTTTCAACGATTACCCATTTTGACCGGAAAATGTATTTTAACACCTGAAGTACCCGCATACTTAGCATAAGTAATTCAAATGCAAACGTCCGATATTACATATCGCAGCGTACATGTTAAAAGGTGGATTTATTTATTGCCCGGATTTTTATTGTTAGTGTTCTTTGTGAGTTACACTGATTGCTAACTGGTAGATGATTCCAAAAAATACGTTTTTTTCCTATGATTAAAAAATTTGCAAAAATTAACGAACCGACTCACAAAGAGCGATTATTAGGGCGAGGAATTTTTCTTGCATAGTTGGAAATTACCGAAAGTTTGGTTGGGAAAAGTTTTCCAATATTTCGAAAATTTTAAGAATTACCACTTTTTGTCGGGTGAATGAAATGAACGCTTTAACTGTGATCACATCAAAGTTGAAATACAAGTTTTACGGGTAAATCTGCATATATACATTTGGAATTTGGACTCTCATTTAGCTTTCGTAGCATCTAGTTTGTTTGGAATTTCTAATGAAAAGCGATCGTACATTTGAAAACGGCTTTATAGTTAGTTCGCCGCTTCTTTGAAAACTGAGTGCCTAAATAAATTTCAACAGAGAACTAAGTGAAATCGTCTTCGGCTCTTCCATAAAAAAGTTTTCCCAACATCGAAGAACTTCATTCAGAAAGTTGAAACGAGTATTTCACCGTATTCTATACAGCAGCATGCCTACTACATTCAGTTTGTTGGCAGTAGAATCGAATAATCGACAAAAAAAAATTTCCTTACGGGTTGTAAACATCCCGGTTTCCCGTCGAAATTGCAGGAAAATCGGGAATACATAAGTTGAGCGTATCTCAAATTAATTTTAGGCTGAAAAGTGTTTTGAAGAAGTCGCATGCCAACAATGTAATCAAGGTACAATTTCGACACGCTTCGAAAAAGCTTAAATTTTCATAATTTCGGAAGAAAGATCCGAACATTGCCACATCCACAGCGACCAATCATTCCATCAATTTTGTTGTTCAAATATCATTTAAGTAATTTTTAAGCGAACATAACAATCCATAAGAGTTCCTTTCTCCCTTCTGAAAAAATGAAATTTTCCATTTTTCTTTCTATTAATTTGAAACAGATCAGACTGAAACTGAAAAGAAAGCGAAATGATTCATTTTCTGAATCAGCATCAACGACCGGCCCAGAAAAGCGTTGTTTTGTCCTTGATAACAAAAAAAGCTCTTTATTTCATAAACGTTAATATTTCGCAATGGCACGTGGAAAATAAGCCGATAAAGAAGACTAAATGGAATTTCAAAAACGGTTGGCATGTTAAAGAAATTCCATCGTAAGCGCGTTTCGCTGATGTTTCGGCTACGATTACCGGATTAAGATCGAATTTTTGGATTTAAAATTGGTAAATAGGCGATTAGGAGGGTCGCTCTAAAAATCACGCAAGAGGTCAGTCACCAGGAACACTTGCTCACGTCTCCAATCGGACGCACTCCGTAACTCTACAAGAACAGTAAGGCTTACACAGCTAAAACTCGTTGAATCAATACCTCAAATGTAAACGTATTCAATTTATTGCAATAATGACATCTTGCTCAAGAAAGCGCACCACTCATCCATTGACATTTATGCAAATGAAAAAAAAAACGTAAATCTACACGTTTGCAGTACGCCTTACGCGTAGGTGATGCCGTAAAACTGCTCCAAATATTTTTAAATACCTACAATGAGAGCTAACTGCAATAAGAAGTTATCCTTTTCATAAGGTTCATCGATTACACGATTCATCGCACCCAAATTATTTGTGTTGACAAATTTTCTTAACGACAACATCGGATAATCAATGTGGAAAACAATTTCTGGCTATATTTTATTTTGCGCAAACTGTCATTTCCAGAAACGATATTTGTGAATTCACTTGTTCCTCTTCGACATCCTACACCGAAGATATGAACTTGAGGAAAAACTGCCATTTATTAGATGTTCACAATTGATGAACGCGTAGTGGGCAACGTCCACGCTTCAAAGAGACCAAAACAATGCACCTGTATGCAGATGAACGGGGTGAAATGTGAAAAATGAACAAATCTCCTCCCTTAGATGAAAAAAAAAATAAAAGAAAACAACATACCTGTGGATGCGATATAATGCAAACATTGGCAAGTTTGACAAGTTTAAATTTTGATTGGCAAGTTGAAATTTTTTGTTCCTCAAATATATAAACGATGTGACTACTATTCGCTCCAATCGTTTCTTTTTACATCTGGAGAGGAGTGGAGGATGAAATAAACTTAAATCGCGAACAGCTTGCTTTCCGAGCGTCAGAATGATCCCCTGAATATGAGCTGAATGCAAATCATGTTTTATATTTAAAAAACCCTCGGTGAAAAATATATCAGATTCCGAGTTTGGACAGCGCAATAGCTCAATTTTTGTTTTTTTAATCACCTTTAACGGCGATGAAATTTTTGGACAGCGCTGTGCTCTCTTGAAGTGATGGTCAACTACACTATGGTTCGCCACAGATTGTTGCGTGCCGTGCGAATCGCATTACACAACATCCAGCAACTCGACTTCTCCATTACGTACCCTCTAACAAAAAAGAAATTACTCGGTCATATTGGTCAACTTTACGAGTGCAAAAATGACACAGAAAAATTTGCAGAAATTCGAGTATGTGTAATGAAATTATAGGACGCCAAAGAAAGTACATGAAAATGTACGAAAGAAAAGTGCCAACTCTGATCCCATTCTAGAAGGTTCATCGTGTAAAGCTAGAAACAACTTTTTGGAATCGAAGACTCCATCCCGTCTCTCGTTTTACCCTCTTAAAACATATGAAAATAAATCTTAGAACATACTTCCAGGAAGTATGGAGTATATATTTTAACCTGTTTGTGGCTAAAAACGAGAAATCGAAATGCCGAAAAAATGAACATGAAGCAATTAATGTCAAAAAATTTTAAGGACGATTTCGAGTTAAGAAATCCTTTCCTTGCAAAATTCCGAATTGTTAGGAAAACATTCTTGGTGAAGTTGACGAAGGAGGGCAGGAGAGGAGGGGGTATGACAGCAGAGAATGATGAGGACATGTGAACACGCACACATCGGAGGAAACAGAAAGCAGCACCGCAGTCACACACGAACTACGTTCGATGAGTGCGTTCTCCAAACTAGTAACACAGGAAAAAACGAACAAAACATAGAGAAAAACAACAAAAGCCATTAACGTGAACGAGATTTCGGAAGGGAATGGAGTGGATTCGCGTTTATGGTTGAAATGGTGAACGAGATTGATTGGAGATGTGCGATTTCTTTACTTGGAAAATTGCAACTGTAATTACAGTGATGAAACTTTAATATTAAATATGAGTTCTCCATTTTTTCCCGATGAGAAAAGAACGAAGCAGAAATTTGAGACAAATTAGTTGAAATCGAAGGGTTTCTCTTCTCGTCGAACACAACATCGATATTATCATATCGGTTACTCATAAATGTTGGATGCTGTAACAATGGAGACACAACCGTCCGGCACACCAACGACAACAATAGAACGGTTAACAAGCTCATATAAAATGGATGAGAAAAAAATACCGCCAGTATAAGTCGCTCTGTGATACTGAAGAAAATGTGGGCACTATCAGCGATGTTATTGTACCAAAAATATTTGTACCTTCTGTACTGTATCTTAATGCAAAACGGTACATCGCAGTAGTGTATACATAACAGGAAAGGTACACAGACGCCATTGGTGATCACGAGGAACAACATAAAACAAATAAAAAACAGAAAGGCGACTAAGCAAAAAAAAAGGAAAGTGAAGATCGCTGCTCCGTACAGAATAACCCGTCGTTTATATCTCAACCCTTGAGAGGCGATAGGCAATTACATATTCCGGATAAGCCTGAAGAAAATAAATGAAGTTCCAAACTTCAGTATGAGACGGTTGATATCTTCCATTAGGAGGGTGGGGAAGGAAGGGGGGGAAGAATGGGTTGAAAGGGTGGGGTATCGGTTCCGATGATTGGTCCCAAATATAACGGGAAAAAGAATGAAATTTTTAGATAAAATTTGAGAAAACTTGTACTTATTTCAGCGAGCAAATTCCATTCAGTTCTTTTGGATGCCCGCTGACAAAACTATTTTTAAAAAAGCAGTGAGAGTTTTCTTCATTTTTGCCTCATAGTTTGTGTAATTAAATTTTTGGACGAAAATTCTTTTCATATGAAAAGCAAATTCTTTGTTAAAAAAGAAATAAAAATGCAAAGAAAAGTTTTGCGAAACTAAACTCTAATGCCTTCCCCGTGCTTGTCACGACCACTAAACCATATTGAATGATTAACCGAAGCGGTACTGAAAGCTGAATAAATATACCTGCTCCCCGCGGTAAATAACATACTCCGGATAATTGAGTCCTCCAATACACGGCCGACCCATAACCGAATGATGGCCGGGCGGCGAATGGGCCATTTTATTCGAGGTCGTCTGAAAAAACGCTCATAGCCTTTTCATTTCTTCTGTTACTTCACGCCAGACATTGCAAGCAAATGCATTCGCTAAACCTGATGGTAATATTTTCCAGCATTCGTATTAATCGGGGCAAAGCAGTAAATGATACAACTTGGTTTTCCTTCTAATCAATTGCCTCAAAAAGAATGTCCTTACGATTCTATAACTGTAAGGACAATAAGACTTCTTACATAAGGCTGCTAAAATAAAATGTCTTCAGACAAGTAGAAAGTGTAGGAAGAATGCGGCTCAAAAAAGTCTTAATGCATTCGTGCAAAGAAGTAAAACTAAAGCAAAACAGAACCAAAAATAGTTTCCCTAGGATGAAGTGTAACGCGTGTGTGCCATGTCCGCTCTACGTTGCACACGTTATGCGAGCAGACAAACATTATTTCACTCTCGAAAATCACTTTGTTCTACAAACAAATCGCATGAGACCACTTTCAGAAAAACAGATACATGCACTGAAAAATGCACTTGTTTGGCCTAATGAGACAGAATCCTTCCTCCCGCCCCTCCTCCCCCAACAAAAACGTTCTAAAACTCACATGAGCGAAGCATTTGCCTAACGCGACGCGACACAAGAGTAGATGCCTGACACATTCATAGCAAGAACGATCTTTATGTTTTGTACAGCCACTTCCACCGATTCCGTACACATACTGATTACTTTTACTCGAGTGCTCTGCGAAATATATTCCTGAAATTAGAAACAAAGATACATTTAGAGCACAAATTAAAATTTCTTGACTCTTACACACGAAACAAGTCGAATCCGTCTCTCTTGCGACGCGACTATAAAAATCTAGAACGACATGCCCGCCCCTTTTCTCTCCTCACGTCCAACTCAACGCCGATCACGTATCAGTAAAAATTGCCTTTTTTTTTTTTAAAATTTCCTGTGTAATACACTACAGACATGCCCGCCCCTTTTCTCTCCTCACGTCCAACTCAACGCCGATCACGTATCAGTAAAAATTGCCTTTTTTTTTTTAAATTTCCTGTGTAATACACTACAGACAAAATATATACCAAATACATGTGCTACTCTCTTCCTCCCTTCCCCACAGAATCATACAACGGCGGATATCGCCACTCCCTTTCTCTACTCGTTCACCCCTGCCGCTCCCCTTCACCACCCACGAAACGCCTCCCCCCTTCCTCCCCTTCGAGGCTCGCAAAAAAATCTCGCTCTTCGGCTACTGGCAATTCATTTGTCACAACTGAAATCTATAAGCAGAACGATGTGAGCGCATTAACGCTTGAGAGGTGATCAACGAGGGTGATATGAGGGAAGGGAGGGGAAGGGGAAGGGAGGGACAGCAGATAAAAGAAGTGAACAGATGGAGTGACTGCCTTTGCACATGCTCAACCAAAATCCCAGCTAAAAAACTGAAGCACCATTCTGCACGTGCTCAAAGCTCTGGACGCTAATGTAGGAAAGCAGCACAAAAAGCCATATACCTGCACCAAACATGCCGCCCATATATGAATAGCGTTCATCAAATCCTTTCTCTACAATCGAATGAATGAACGGTGAGCCATGGTAGAGCATCTTTTCATTTGCTTCCCCATCATTCTCCTCCGCTATGTCCGCACGACGTCGCATATACCTTAAACATTCCTTCCATCACCTTGATCGATATATCGAATACAATGAAGAACAGCCCACGCTGAGGTGATAGAAGTCTGGATGAGGAAGAGGTGTGCAGGGATGGGGGAGGGAAGGGTGGGAGGAAGGGGAGAGGAAGGGAGAGGGAGAGGGCACGAGGAAAAGTAAGATGATGAGAAGATAGGAGAGGAAGGGTATGAAGGAAGAGGAATTGGTTTCATCTGGTAAAAGCCAGGAATGCCTTCTCTTATGCTTTCATTTCCTCTTCTTCGCTTTCATTCGGCGCAGCTTCTAAGCGCTCTCCAAGTTTTAATCCGTTGCGTGTTCCGCATTACACCCTCCTTCAAACTTCCTCACCGTTTCTATCCATAATCAATATGCAATTCGAGTATCCGGCTACAAACCCAAGTCATTAATTTAATACCATACTGAAGGTTGGACGGAAAATAATAACAGAGGCAGACAAATCAACACTTTCTTCGGAAATCTCCACACTGTTACACAGAGTAAATAATCAGTATTCATAGAAACGATATTTAAAAGATATAAAAACATATAAGCACCAAGACACGAAAAAATAATGAAACCGTTATCACAACAAAACCTAAAAATAGAACAGGAAAACTTTAAGTGCACAATTCCTCGATCATTAGGAAAGAGGTCGAATAATAAATCCATGGTTCCTCGGTCATCAGGAAAAAGGTCAATTACTAAATCCATATTCCTAGGTCATTAGGAAAGACGTCGATTGATAAATCCCTGGCTTCTCCGTCATTAAAAAAGAGGTCGATTAATAAATCCATGACTCTTCGGTCATTAAGAAAGAGATCGATTAATTTAATTTTGTCCATGAAAACATGACGCGATCGATTAATTTAATTTTGTCCATGAAAACATGACGCGATCGATTAATTTAATTTTGTCCATGAAAACATGACGCGATCGTTAAAAAATCTCTTCTAATACTTGTTGTTGAATGGTTCACCTGGACCAAATTCTTCTTGTAAAAAACAGATTGACGAGGAATAAACGGTAACGATGGTCCCAGTAATGTCAGAACTTAAAAAATAAATGAAGGGATCACGAGAAATAAAGTGAAAAAACGGGAACAAAGATAAGTGTAAAGGATGACTTCTTTAAAAAAAAAAGCCAACATTCGACACAATGCCCGACTCGATCCAAGTACCATGCTTTTACAATATTTACTGTGACTTGCTCATACTGGCTTACTTTTCGCGGAGTTTCTTGTTGAGAACCTTCTGCACTTCAACGATACTGAAGCGCGTGTAGACACCGCCTAGACCAGTTGAATCATTATGCACGACCAAAGTGGCGTTCATTCCTTCCTCAACGCTGTGAAATTCAGAATGCCACGAACACAACGGCACCAGTACAGTTCCCACAAAACCTGACGGCGCCCGTGTAAGCCCACTCCCCATTGAGCAGCCGGCTGGAAAAAACACTAAGCCACATCAAGAGCATGCGATGTAACGGATTTTTTAAAATACATTTGTCTCTATTTCGTTCTGCTCCATATTATTTTTAAGCGGGTTTCATCAAGATAATTGTCCTAGTTTGGTTTTTGAGGGAAAATGAGTGGCGCAAGCTATGAAAGTTAGAAGACTGGAAGAGCAAACATTCAAGCTAAGAAGAGCAAAAAATAGCTGAAGACTCCTGAGGTAACGCAATCAAAGCGAGATGTGATTGTAGGAGGATTATTTCGAGCGTGAGGGACATCGATGGAGAGAATTCAAAAAATCTAAACTATTGGGCAGGAACCTCCAAATTTCGAGTAAATTGGCAGTTTCAAAGTCCTGTCTGATGATTAATAAATTTGCTACTTTTCCTGTGTTTATTTGTGCTGGAAGATCGAGAAAAGCGATCGCCTTTATGCGAGCCAAAAATTTTACTAAGAGGTTTGTACTTGTCGGCTGTTCTGTAACATCAACTGCAAAAAAAACCTAGTAGTCTCGGTTGCGGACATCACCCGATATATGCCACCCTCGTGTGGGTGCCTCCTACGCACACATGTACGGGTGTCTCTGTGCTATATGTTTCATTTTAGTTTAATTAACCAGCAGGAGAACCAACCAGCACTGCCGCGCATCAGCTTCTCAGCGTTTTTAAGAAGAAGGAAACGAGTTCCAAACGCGGATACACCCAAACTCTTGAGATCATCGTGGCTCATGCTCGCCAAAACGTCGACCGTGATTGCCTCTTTAACGAATAATTCCTCCAAGTTACTCAAGCCAATAGTTGCCAAAAATTGCCCAATGCTGGTCCCAGAAGTTTCCTCTAGTTCACACGTTATCGACTGTCGACAGTCAACTGATCCTGCTGCATCCGTCTGAAGATGCGAAAAAAAGTTAGCCCACTGCACATTCTTTGCGAATTGTGTGTGAATTGATGTGATAGTGGGACTACGCATTTGTCCACTTCTCTTTTTTATTGTTTCCCCGCGAAAGTGATACGCTCACTTCGAAATTCGATCATGTGCTGCCCTTACCGCGCTTCAAACTGGCTGTGTTCGTTCGGAGTAAATATGGAAGTTTACACCCGTGCCCAGAAGTACAAAGAACAGATGCGAAACGCACAATGAATAAGCACAAAGATCTGCAAAGAACAAACCTGGCAAGTGCTTGGCATCGCTGAAGGCGCATCACTGCCCACATTGTTCGCATTCGAGCATGCGATTTTTGCTTTGGACGCAGAAGTTGCCGGCAAATCGGCTGTCTCTATGATACGCACATTAGGCAAGTGCTTAAAACTTGTCGGCATCGCATCCTGAAATAAACTCCAGATGAAAACCGCATGATACCTTGAAAAAATGGTGCCGCACACGTGCTATCCAGAACACCTCTCTCAATTAGGAAAGAAAGAGAATGAGTGGGAAAGAATGCGTTCTGGCGCCTATCCTTAGGATTTTGGCTATCGGAAGACAGCTATCACGACCGCTAACTGCCGTTGAAAGTAGAAAATAGCAGAGGATGGAAGGGAGGGGGGAGGAAGGGAAATATCCAACTATACGCTGAGCGGAACACCACAGAGTGAGAGCAACTTAGGGATAACAATATGCCTGTGTAGGCCAAAGGGTGACTAAAGCGGTATGTTCTCGCAAAAATGTGAAGTTCAAAAAAATTGAAAATAATTAGGGTTCGAAAAAAGGATGCGTGCCCTTTTGTTATTCTTATGCCACTATTTCAGGCAGCGCAGAAAAAAGAATGAAGGAATCAAGCATTCCCGTTTCAAAGTACACTCACCTTGAAGGAGGCGAAAAATTGCTACTCTTAGTGAAAAGTAGAAGAAATAAGTTTAAAAAAGAACGAAGCTTCACCTTAAGAAGTTGCTTGGTATCTGCAGCGGTTGTGAGGTTGATTGCCAGTTGTCCCTCATGCGTTTCCGCGTAAACATTCGCTCCATGACTGAGTAGAAGGGAACAAATTTGAGTACGACCCTTCAAGTGATTTATAGGACACATTTATCATTAACAATTAAATACTATGTGGTTAAAAAACCTTGTATTCCTCATCAATGGAAAAAAATATTTTGATAGTCACCAAACCTTCGTTAGCTGTGGACGCTTTAAAGAAAATGATTTGCATACCCTGACTCTCAAGCACTGCAAAAATACAGCCCCTCCCTCGAGACCGAGTGAGGGACAAATATTCAAAGGCTCTATTTAGGATAATATAGCAAAAATAAAGCGTAAGAGATAAATTAATATACATCTAGACACCTTTTGGGCGGCTTCATGAAGCGGAGTAAATCCCCATTTATCAGGTTGATCTACCAACGCTCCGTGCTCTATAAGCAGCGCAGCTATTTCGAGATGTCCATAACTGCTTGCATTGTGCAAAGGTATAAGCCCGCCTTTATCTTGGGCATTCACTTCCGCGCCATTTTCCAAAAGTAGGCGTGCAACTTCGATATTGTTGTAGCCACCTGCAATATGTGAATCATATGTCAATAAAAAGATGAGAAAATTTTAAATGAATTCGATGAGCAATACCCAAAACGCGGTTCGTCGAAGGTCAGATCGTGAGTGATCATTTTCACGCCTGTCATCATCCAAAAGAAAGGGCAAAAAAGTTTAACTGAGAGTTTCACTCTATATTTAATTCAGCTAGTCCGCCAATTTAAAGTGGACCTGATGAATTAAGAACCAATCGACAAATCTCTTAGTCATGGTTGCATAAGGGAATAGAGAGAAGAAAAATGCGGTAGCACTGTTTCAGGAACACTTTCCACGTTAGCAGTGCAAGTGTGAAATTTAAATGCACATATACTTGCAAAGTTTCGGTCGTAGGCGCTATACAGAACGAATCATATCATCAGATTCTTATAATACTTCCCATGCGCAATCGGTTCTCAGATCCGTACTCACATTTTGAAAAGTACCTCAGAATATTTCTTTGTTAACGAAGAATGCAAAAATGGAAGATCAAAGATATCTATTGTAACTTACAAGCCAAATGCAGAGGCGTTGAATTGCGTCCAGCCGTGTCCCGACAGTTGATTGTCATCGGCGTCAGAATTTTCCTCATCTTTTCCACGTCGCCCTTCTTTGCGGCCTTCAGGATTGCAACCTCGCCACGCAACAGATCCGCTACATCTTCGGCACCTGCACGTTTGTTCTATACTACTGAGAAGGAAATCATTTTCACGCAACCCCTATCTAACAGCTGATTTCCTATACGAGAAATGTAAAGTGATACAGCGTTTTCAAATGTGATTCTATGCAATGCACAAGGCGTAATGGAAAACTAGAAAACATTTGCACTTGTTAAAAAAAGATCATTTAATCAAGGTCTAGCAGCTAGCCGCATGAAAACCTACAACAAACAAAAGCGGCATGGCGCTAATGATCTGCGATTTAAATCTTCATAAAATCAATGCTTGACACTAACACTGCTTCATTGTGTGTTTCCATTGCTCCTTCCTTAACCGCAATACGCTAACAAAGATCTTCAGCTGATCAATCACTCTAAGCGGTAGACTCAAAAGTATACTCTGCCAAGCAAAAACAAAACCAGCAGCAGTTGAGCGAATCGATTTTCAAGGTACCGCGACGTCATCTAATCCAGACCCATCCACATCCTCCCTCTTCCTCTACCAAGTCCTCTACCCCTCAGTCCTGACCATTACCGTCTAAACGGATGATCACCTTTTTTCTCCTCTTAGGGCTATGAATGCCCAAATTGGTTAACAACTCCCTTCTTCTTTCACGTAATGAAGCCAAACTTGAACAACACCTAAGAATTTGCAAAGGGTGGCAGATGACTGGCACAACGTCTGCTTTCCATATCCTGCTTAAAGCACCCTAATAAGTGTCAGAAAATCAAATGAAGAATCTTAGCTAAGCAGAAACATTTGTGCAAAAATCGCGATCAAACATTTGCTCTTGACTCACACAATGGAGCGGTGGTGGGACGACTCGTTTATGAGATCTCAATTCTGTTGGCGCCCATTGTTTTCAGAATCTTCGTGTTCGTTTTCCAAAAATCCGAACGGCCTTTATTGCATGATGTGATTTGAGACTCTCTGCATCGTGAAAGCCTATATTCTCATCCCGAAAATTAAACTTCAGGATAATCATCGCACTGCCCTGTCTTCCTTGCCTAAGTTTATTCAGCCTTTTCAGAAATCCATGCATCGTCCCACAGCTTTTGTTTAGCAGCCCTCGTAATGCCGTTAGATTATGAGCGAGAAATTTCATCGCGGCATCTGTTACAACACGTGAGTTGAATATATTAGATCATAAACACGGGCACGATGAACGCACAATGTGTTTTTGCCGCTGCTAAAAGCCATTAAAAAAGTCGGGAATGCAAGTAAACACTAAAAGCACGAACCCTCCTTGACAACATCGACAGGCGTTTTGCCGTCGCGTCCTTTCCTCTGCGGGTCAGCACCATTCAGAATGAGGAGTTTGCATATCTTGAACCTGCCTTTCAGTGCCGCTTCGTGCAACGGTGTGTACTTCCAGCGATCCGCCGCGTTCACATCCGAACCATACTGAATCCAACATGCATTTATGAATGTTGCAGTTGCATAATGGGATCGAAGATAAATATATCCCAATAAAAATTGCACGGATGGTGATGTCACCCTCTTTAAAACGCGCTTCTTAGTTCTTTTCTGCGTTTTTGCTTCTTGCAAATCCAACTCTTTTAATTTTTTGCAAACATGAGAAACCCACGACGCTTCCACCATAATTTTAGAACTGGCTGCGTTGATGCACTTACGAATAACAGCCATCGCCCGCAGTAGTAGATGAAGGAAGAAGCGAATAAAGGTAGCGTTGCTGCGCATAACAACCTTCGACCCGATAACGATGAAGGAAATTTGGCTTTAAAAAAGCTCATACATTTAAGTTGTTAAAAGAAAAGTCATCCCAACTATAGAATTTGGGTTGCATTTTTAACCTACGCAAAAAAATATAAGAAAGTGACCCATCCTCTCCCCTTCCTTCCATTTCCAACCTTCTTTTCCTCATTTTCCATTAGTCACCGGTAGTTTGTGTAAAAGGCACGATGTAAACTAACAACATAGAAAGTTTTATATTTTGGCATAGCACGTTTGTTCAATCACACAGATTACAGCGCTTCTTTGCTCATCACCTTCATAGTAAGTAAACCGACCAAGACTCGATGTGAAATTGCCAGCCTCAATTAGTTGCTGAATCAATTGATTAAAGTTTGGTTAATCAGGACATCCAACTATTAACGGGATAAGAGGCTTCAGCCTAAATTATGATTTCTTTAGAGCCAAATAGCCTTCCAGTTAACGATTAAGGTGGGCCGCCTTAACGACGCTGTAAAAGTGTTCGGCAGAACGCGAAATTCGAGCAGCTCTCCGCTTCCATATTTTTATTAGACCTCTCCCCCTTCATTCGCTCACAGATTTCTTTCGCTCCTAATGATTTCTGTTTTCGTGCAAAAAAGTCTCGTAATCACTCCTCCTCGGCACTTCCCAGATTTAAAAACAAAATTAATGATCATTTTCTTTCCCTGCATCCCTTCCTTGTGACTTTGCAAAAATTCATACGATATGGATGCCAAAAAAAACTATTTGTAAAAAAGGACTTAATATTTACAAAAGCTCACCTCAACGAGTAGCTCGGCCACTGCCAAATGCCCATACGCGCATGCGTTGTGCAAGGGAATCAACCATCTTAAAAAAGAATTTCATACTAACGCCGCTGAACGGATGTGGACAGAACAAATGAAGCCACATTTGATGAAGTTTAAGACGGCGATGACGCTATCCTTTATGGAGTTTTGTTACTTACTGCATCAGAATTCAGTGCGGTCCAGACATAACCGTGTAATTAACACAGAGTTCAGGTGGAACGATTTTTAGCAGAAAAAGAGCAGTATAAATATGTGAAGTAGATGAGTTTTGTGCTTAGTTCCAACCATGACGTTCACTTTGATGAAATAAAAAGGTACCAAAATACAATAAAGGTGGAAAAACTTCAAATGGAGCAAAACCATCAAACAAAGTTATTTTGATTTTGTTTGTACAATCATGAATGCCATTCACAAGATTTGAAAATTTTATTAGACGGTAGAGGAGCAAAAGGGGAGAGAGAGAATTTGAGGGCAGTGGTCTACTGAGCAGGAAAGTCGGAAGGGAGAAGCAAAAGCAAACGCTAAATAACACTATCGTATAACCAACCTGGCAAAAGTGATAAAATAAGATGAGAAACTGACCCCGTATCAAGCGCTTTGACGTCCGCACCACGTTCCAACAAACAACGTGTCACTTGAATACGATTATAACCAGCCGCGAAATGTAATGGAGTCGACTGTCGACCATCCACATCTTTACAGTTTATTATACGATTATCAGTTGCATCAAGCAGCTCCTCAAAATAGAATTGGAATAAACACTGAAGAGCCTTGAAGTCAAGTAGCCCAAAATTAAAACGATTGAGAAAAATATATTAAAGACATAATGAATAGGCGACATGATATATGGTTAATGAATAATTTACCAATGCGATATTGTAATCTAACGACAGTCAACCTACTTTAGCCCATCGTACTCCGCATCTCTCCCTCCCTCACCCTCAACAAACCCGTCTTTCCAATCGCTACTCCTTCATGCCAAAAATTCCGCGACTACTACCAGGTTGATAAATGTGGAATCGGACTTTCAAAACAAAATCTCTTTATCTCCTAAGATATCGAACACAGCCCCTAAACTTCACATTGCCCGCCAGCACATCGATCGCACTGACAATATGCACCGTTAGGTCAGTGAAAGACTAAATGAGCGAAATAAGGTAAAAAGCCTGGCACATCAGCTGCTAAAAACTCAAAAGTATATGCATATTAATGTTTTATTCGCCATACATATACAGGCATTTTGGAATGCGTTCATGAGAACAGGTTTTCTTCACGAATGCAAACTCACCAAAACAGTTGCCAAATCTCCACTTTTGGCAGCCTCAAGAAGTTCGGCTTCCTCCCTCGTCCTTGGCAGATTTGCTCGCCGCACCTTCGGACATGCATTTGAAGAATCTGCGCTTCCTGAATCTTCCTGCTCCCCATTTTGTTCCGACGGTTCGCCTGATCCATCATATGCGAGCTGCCGTCCTGTTGCCTGTGAGATGCACCCAATATAATCTACGCCGCTTGGCGCCACATTCCAGAAACAGCGCTGCTCTGATTAGAAAAATGCAATGTTCAATTTAATGCCGATGCAAACAGTCGAGGAATCACTAGAAATAGCAAACGCCGTCGCTAGTTTTAAAAACGCACAGGTCATGGAATCATCAGCTGAGAAGGGATTTCGTCTTGAGGAGGGGGAAGGAGGGATCGACCATGAAGAAAGTGGACAGCAAGGTGTAACAAGGGGATGGAGAACTCTGAACAAAACGTAGGCAAATCACCCCTTGTAAGGGTCTTCGGAGAGGAACTTGACATGAAACAGGGTTCCACCAGAACAACGTCATTCGTTAACTGCTTTACGGATAGACTATCAAAAACATAAAGGTCTCTTTAAAAAATGCGCAAGGAGTGTGAAGTGGAAGAAGGCGAAACGAACGAGAAGAACGCTTAAGTTGAGACTACTGAAAAAGGTGCTGAAATATTTGTTTCACACAGATAAATCTAAGAAACCACACGCGCTTCCTATTCCTTGCCACATATCTGATGCCGCAACCCTTATTCGACAACCGAAAAGTGGAAAAGGAGAGGATGGAAGAGAGGAGTTTCTACATTAACATCATCGTGGCAAAAATTTTTAAAACTTTTGAGCTCATTCGGGTAAAAAGCGAGCGGCATCAAGATCGCTAGCATTCCGCTGCTGTAAACTACTCTGACAACACCACCTCGGTACCAATGATCTGTGAACAAACATTAGACAGCGGCCGAATCTGAATAAATTATACAGCAGATCATATAGCGACGCACACCTCAACAGAATGTTTAACGAGGTGGGCACTGGACGAAGATGGCCGATCTGTTCGTGATGAGTCCCCTTAATGGGAGGGAAGGGC
>JPKZ01004119.1:61137-74211 GCA_000803305.1 Toxocara canis | reverse complement strand
GGGAGGGGATGGGAGAGTGGGAAAAATGTACAAGCACTACGGTATGGAGAGTGCTGTCGGCGAAACTGGCGCCCAAAGAACACATTCGGCACTTGTTCTCTATACGTTAATACCCATCCGAAAACATCTAGGCGCACAAAAACGAAGACTAGCCCTTAGAAGCTTTCGCACAACAGTCGAGCGCGCGACATCGACCGCCGTTTGCCCGTTTTTATCTTTAAGATCCACTTGCACACCATAAGCTAGCGCCATTCTGCAACAATACAATCATTCAGCCATAAACTAGCGAGCAGTTTGCTCCACAGGCCTACAACCCTCCCCACAGGCAATATGTACTCCTCATTCGGAATGCGATTTGTTGAGAAGGGTGATCCCAATGAAAAAGTTGGTGAATTGCCCCTCTCTCCTTCAATTCGGGGATAGGCTCATTGATTGCGTGACTGGATGGTTAAAGCCCAAATGAGCTTACTGCTCCCCATGAACACCCAACTGAACGGAGGGAAGGCAGTGAAACGAAGTGCTCGCAAATCGCAATCCAATTTCGTAATCGGATCGTCAATCACAGAAAAAAAAAACGGGGAACAAACAATGTAAACAAAGACTGCAAATAATTTGAAAAGAAATGGGCGAAAGCACAGTTTCTCGTCTCCTCACACAATTCAATGTTAGCTGCCATGCAGACAGTGGAAGAAAGGTTGCATTTGATTACATTTTTTTCTGTTATGCACAGTTCCATTTCAACTTCTGTTGAACTTTATCTTTTTATTTTTTGTCGACTGCTTTCATGTTTCCTTCCTATAAATTACTTTTTTAATTATAACATTTTTTGTGGCATTCACTAGTTAATTAGTTTGCTCGGATTTGTTTAAATTTTACTTTTTGCTTTCCTTCAGCCCTTCATTCATTTATGTTTGTATTGTTTGTTTGTTTAAACTGTTTAATAGGAAAATGTTTAAACAAGGTGAAATTAGAAGTTTTAGAAGCTCACAAAAAGCAAAATAAATCGTTTCATTTAGCTATATATCATTTAACACTTCTTAGCCTTGTCACTTTTCAGCCACTGCTTTTTTAGCTTTGTTAGTTTGATGCGGCTTACTAAATATATTGCTACTAAATTTCGTTGGAGTTACGAATGGTCATGTGGCCTTGTCTTTTAGAATTGGAGTTTAAAACTAACATTAAAAATTCTGATTTGTGAGAATTCTTCCAAAAATTTCAAAGCATTCGTTTATTCCAGTCAACTCCTCTTCACTTGGCAGCCGGTTACAATCGGGTGGGCCTGGTTGAGCTATTGCTAAGCAAAGGAGCTGATGTGCACGCGAAGGACAAAGGGTAGGTTCTACTGCTGGAATTTCTTGACATCTTTTTTTGCGTGAAGTTGGTTTACTGCCCGCTAGGTTCGGATGTTTCGAATCTCCGAGATATCGCTTTGATGTTTGAGAACCCTCATCTTTATTCTTTTCCATGGGGCTGGCGAGCTTAGCTTCATGCTCCAAACTTCTTAGTTTTTGATGCTGTCATTAAATACTGTAGTGAGTCTTTTTTGTTTCCTATCAGTACGCCGAGGACTTGAGAGCTTCGTGGTACCGGAAAATGTCGACGAATTCATACATTGATAAAAACACTGCTTACAAGTAAGAGGCTGACGAGGTGTTTCTGATGAGGTTGCTAACTAATATGTTGTGCGCTGGTCAGTCTGTCTGTATTCGAGAAATAAAATTTCTGTACGGAAATATTCTATCCGTAGTGCCCTAAACCGACCTCGTCAATTATGTCTTTAACGTGCGTAACATCGATCGAGCATCGCTTTTGTTGATTTTCTTTCTCGTCCAACAGTTGGTGATTATCGCTAAGATCGTCCTTTGAGGATGCGCAAAGAGAGAGGGCTGAGGTAATTGTGATATGCGTGATGCGGTCAGTGATGGCAGTGAATTGATGTGGATGCATTGATGTGGAGGCTGGCTCTTTTTCAGTGGTTTAGTGCCACTTCATAACGCATGCTCATTTGGACACGTGGAAGTGGTAAAGCTTCTTTTGAAAGCTGGAGCTGGAGTAAATGAAGAGGACCTGTGGAAGTTTACACCACTTCATGAAGCGATCAGCAAAGGGCGAATGGCGGTATGGTTTGCTGCCTTCCTCCCTTTTCGAGATTTCTTTCGTTGTCGGAACGGAGATTTCAGTGTCGAAATGAAGATCCCACCATCGATGTGGTTGTCCTTGGGGCGTAGAGAGAAGGAGCTGGCGCCCGATCAACTTGTTTGCACAAAAATTGAGGTGGGTTCCAAAAAAAAAAATCGTGGCGCTGCCTCTTACAACTAAATATCGCTTGAAGTTAACGAACCGTAAAGTTTAGCAGAAATGTGGCTCCTGTTCAACTCGCATCCTGCCACCCATACACATTCGTCGATCGTCGTCCCTGTTTGGGAACCACGTAGTTCTTTTATGGTGCCATGAAAAGAAGGAGTAAGTTCTACCGCATTTTGGCGATTTTGATGAACCGTATGATTTAAATCATTTTTTTTTTAAACCAACTTTTCTCAGTCGTTCGCTTCCACCACTCGATGTGACTCTAAAATTGCAGGTGGCGCTATTGCTAATGCTGCATGGTGCTGATTACTTTCGTAAGAATGCCAGTGGAAAATCGCCGATTGAACTGGCGCCGAACGAAGCATTCAGAAAGCAGCTTCTCAACGATTTTTACGGTTGCAGAATCTATGACGCTGCTGCGAATTGCGATGTTTCTGCGGTATGCAATTTTTGTTAGCATTCAGGCATATTCCACTCTTTTTCCTCATAATTTCGTAATGTTTGCAGATGTTATGGCAGTATTTATTCATGACGGGAGGCGTCGATGAATAGTGCGGCCGAGTTGCGGGAGCGTATTTTAGCATCTAGAGGTGGAAATATTTAGCACTGAGGAGGGAGAGAGGGGGAGAAGAGCGTAAGGGCTGTATTTTTTGCATTTCCATTGGAATCTTTCTCATCGATGCAGTTACGCACTTCTGTTGGCTCATCTGCTGCCGTTGACGATTTCAGAAAACCTGGAATATTTTACTGATTTCTTTCTAATTTTTTTCTTTCTTTAGGCTTCAGAAATATAAAGGTCCTCGTCGTCATTAATTCTAGTTGCTAGCCTACGGAGAATTGAAAACAGGCATAAGATATGCTGGAATGCACTGAATAACGGGAGCAATTGGCACGATTTTCGCCATTTTCAATGTTGTAATTTTCGTTAAACCCTGTAGTTCCATCGCTGTTATTTTTATTGGGAATTAGCTAAGGGAGCCGAGCTGTTTTTGCTTGTCTTGCTACCGGTTTTGGATTTTGCCGATACAGCTGGTGAACTGTGTTCGTTACGTTCGAAAAAAATGCAGTTTGCTCGTCAAAATACTGTCATCATTAAGGATTATACCCTGGGAACTACAGAAAATTTGTTGAGGAACTGTAACTACAAAAGGAATAGCTGTTGAGAACGGAATTGAAGTTGGTTGAGGGAGAGAAAAATACACTTTAAAAGGCTGGTGAGCTGTTTCCGTAGGCGCTGCTGTGCCAAAATAAGTTTATATTTTCAAGTCAAGCCACTGTTTTATTCCTCTTATTTTCTACAATTCAGGATTTTTTTATCTATGCGAAACACGCGTCCATGCGTGAATTCCTTGGTATGGAAATATTTGCATATGTGTTGTGGGAATCGGTGAGGAGCTTTCTCTGTGCACCTTCATGTTGAAATAGAACATATGAATACTGTATGTAGTCAGGTAATGTGAATTGCAGCTGCGAAATCTGTTGACGGAAAGGGATGCGAACTTTATACATCCGTTCAAGATGGAATATCCGCTGCATGCGGTTGCACGTGCCAAGCATTTGCAGAGGGCGGTGATCGCTGAAATGCTCATCAACAAAGGTTGTCCGCTTGACCGATACAACAATAAGTTCGTTATATTCACTTCAGTAGAAATATTTTGAAACGCCTTCACCATATTATGCATCGTTCATTTCTGCCTCAAGCCATTCACAAGCTTACCGTTGATTACACCCCCCTTAGAGAATGTAAAACCTCTCACTGTTCCTTTATGAATATTTCCATTTTTTGCAATGTACTAGAATATTGTACTGCATGATCCTACAGCTTTTCGGCTTGAAGATCTTAGATGGGAAGTACATTGTTTATTTTTCTCAACTTTTTACTGGCAAAAAGGTTCTGTATCTCCTCACCATTTGCTTTTGGCGGAGATTTGGTCCTAAAATGAACCGTGAAAATAAGTCTTTTGTGCTTTATTTTCGTATCCTGGGTATTTCTTGAATAAGCAACGCGAGCGTTGCTCCATTATGGGCTGAACCCTACTGCCCCGCGTCACCGCTGTGATGCTGTTTAGTTACTCATTTTAGTGGGCATTTGAATTTTAAATAAGCCTTCCTTGTTAAAAGTGCAATTTTAGATCGATGACGCCATTACATTTGGCTGTTCAAAACGGGTTATTGGATGTTGCACGAGTGCTTCTTAAAGCTTGGGCTGCGGTTGATAAGCTAACATCGGATGGTCGCACCATTCTACATATTGCCGCCGCAAACGGGGATATTGAAATGTGCGAGTGAGTTTTCGCTTTTTCCTTTTTTTATTCACTTTTCCATGCTAATAATGTTCGTTTGCATTTTTTGCTTCTGTATTTCTAACCAGTCGAATTTTTTTTCTGTGTTTTTGTTGCTTCACCAAATTCAAAATCTTTCGAAACCACACAGCTGTCATGTAAATCTAAAGATGACTTTTCTGCCCCGATCCTCCCACCCTTTTCTTTCCCTTTTTGTGGCTACAACCCCATCCACCTTCCAGATATATCGACTTTTGATGTCATTTTCACCATCTTCGTTTTTTTTTTTCATTTCTTTTCAAATTATTTGCAGTCTTTGTTTACGTTGTTTGTTCCCCGTTTTTTTTTTTAAGATCCACTTGCACACCATAAGCTAGCGCCATTCTGCAACAATACAATCATTCAGCCATAAACTAGCGAGCAGTTTGCTCCACAGGCCTACAACCCTCCCCACAGGCAATATGTACTCCTCATTCGGAATGCGATTTGTTGAGAAGGGTGATCCCAATGAAAAAGTTGGTGAATTGCCCCTCTCTCCTTCAATTCGGGGATAGGCTCATTGATTGCGTGACTGGATGGTTAAAGCCCAAATGAGCTTACTGCTCCCCATGAACACCCAACTGAACGGAGGGAAGGCAGTGAAACGAAGTGCTCGCAAATCGCAATCCAATTTCGTAATCGGATCGTCAATCACAGAAAAAAAAACGGGGAACAAACAACGTAAACAAAGACTGCAAATAATTTGAAAAGAAATGAAAAAAAAAAACGAAGATGGTGAAAATGACATCAAAAGTCGATATATCTGGAAGGTGGATGGGGTTGTAGCCACAAAAAGGGAAAGAAAAGGGTGGGAGGATCGGGGCAGAAAAGTCATCTTTAGATTTACATGACAGCTGTGTGGTTTCGAAAGATTTTGAATTTGGTGAAGCAACAAAAACACAGAAAAAAAATTCGACTGGTTAGAAATACAGAAGCAAAAAATGCAAACGAACATTATTAGCATGGAAAAGTGAATAAAAAAAGGAAAAAGCGAAAACTCACTCGCACATTTCAATATCCCCGTTTGCGGCGGCAATATGTAGAATGGTGCGACCATCCGATGTTAGCTTATCAACCGCAGCCCAAGCTTTAAGAAGCACTCGTGCAACATCCAATAACCCGTTTTGAACAGCCAAATGTAATGGCGTCATCGATCTAAAATTGCACTTTTAACAAGGAAGGCTTATTTAAAATTCAAATGCCCACTAAAATGAGTAACTAAACAGCATCACAGCGGTGACGCGGGGCAGTAGGGTTCAGCCCATAATGGAGCAACGCTCGCGTTGCTTATTCAAGAAATACCCAGGATACGAAAATAAAGCACAAAAGACTTATTTTCACGGTTCATTTTAGGACCAAATCTCCGCCAAAAGCAAATGGTGAGGAGATACAGAACCTTTTTGCCAGTAAAAAGTTGAGAAAAATAAACAATGTACTTCCCATCTAAGATCTTCAAGCCGAAAAGCTGTAGGATCATGCAGTACAATATTCTAGTACATTGCAAAAAATGGAAATATTCATAAAGGAACAGTGAGAGGTTTTACATTCTCTAAGGGGGGTGTAATCAACGGTAAGCTTGTGAATGGCTTGAGGCAGAAATGAACGATGCATAATATGGTGAAGGCGTTTCAAAATATTTCTACTGAAGTGAATATAACGAACTTATTGTTGTATCGGTCAAGCGGACAACCTTTGTTGATGAGCATTTCAGCGATCACCGCCCTCTGCAAATGCTTGGCACGTGCAACCGCATGCAGCGGATATTCCATCTTGAACGGATGTATAAAGTTCGCATCCCTTTCCGTCAACAGATTTCGCAGCTGCAATTCACATTACCTGACTACATACAGTATTCATATGTTCTATTTCAACATGAAGGTGCACAGAGAAAGCTCCTCACCGATTCCCACAACACATATGCAAATATTTCCATACCAAGGAATTCACGCATGGACGCGTGTTTCGCATAGATAAAAAAATCCTGAATTGTAGAAAATAAGAGGAATAAAACAGTGGCTTGACTTGAAAATATAAACTTATTTTGGCACAGCAGCGCCTACGGAAACAGCTCACCAGCCTTTTAAAGTGTATTTTTCTCTCCCTCAACCAACTTCAATTCCGTTCTCAACAGCTATTCCTTTTGTAGTTACAGTTCCTCAACAAATTTTCTGTAGTTCCCAGGGTATAATCCTTAATGATGACAGTATTTTGACGAGCAAACTGCATTTTTTTCGAACGTAACGAACACAGTTCACCAGCTGTATCGGCAAAATCCAAAACCGGTAGCAAGACAAGCAAAAACAGCTCGGCTCCCTTAGCTAATTCCCAATAAAAATAACAGCGATGGAACTACAGGGTTTAACGAAAATTACAACATTGAAAATGGCGAAAATCGTGCCAATTGCTCCCGTTATTCAGTGCATTCCAGCATATCTTATGCCTGTTTTCAATTCTCCGTAGGCTAGCAACTAGAATTAATGACGACGAGGACCTTTATATTTCTGAAGCCTAAAGAAAGAAAAAAATTAGAAAGAAATCAGTAAAATATTCCAGGTTTTCTGAAATCGTCAACGGCAGCAGATGAGCCAACAGAAGTGCGTAACTGCATCGATGAGAAAGATTCCAATGGAAATGCAAAAAATACAGCCCTTACGCTCTTCTCCCCCTCTCTCCCTCCTCAGTGCTAAATATTTCCACCTCTAGATGCTAAAATACGCTCCCGCAACTCGGCCGCACTATTCATCGACGCCTCCCGTCATGAATAAATACTGCCATAACATCTGCAAACATTACGAAATTATGAGGAAAAAGAGTGGAATATGCCTGAATGCTAACAAAAATTGCATACCGCAGAAACATCGCAATTCGCAGCAGCGTCATAGATTCTGCAACCGTAAAAATCGTTGAGAAGCTGCTTTCTGAATGCTTCGTTCGGCGCCAGTTCAATCGGCGATTTTCCACTGGCATTCTTACGAAAGTAATCAGCACCATGCAGCATTAGCAATAGTGCCACCTGCAATTTTAGAGTCACATCGAGTGGTGGAAGCGAACGACTGAGAAAAGTTGGTTTAAAAAAAAATGATTTAAATCATACGGTTCATCAAAATCGCCAAAATGCGGTAGAACTTACTCCTTCTTTTCATGGCACCATAAAAGAACTACGTGGTTCCCAAACAGGGACGACGATCGACGAATGTGTATGGGTGGCAGGATGCGAGTTGAACAGGAGCCACATTTCTGCTAAACTTTACGGTTCGTTAACTTCAAGCGATATTTAGTTGTAAGAGGCAGCGCCACGATTTTTTTTTTTGGAACCCACCTCAATTTTTGTGCAAACAAGTTGATCGGGCGCCAGCTCCTTCTCTCTACGCCCCAAGGACAACCACATCGATGGTGGGATCTTCATTTCGACACTGAAATCTCCGTTCCGACAACGAAAGAAATCTCGAAAAGGGAGGAAGGCAGCAAACCATACCGCCATTCGCCCTTTGCTGATCGCTTCATGAAGTGGTGTAAACTTCCACAGGTCCTCTTCATTTACTCCAGCTCCAGCTTTCAAAAGAAGCTTTACCACTTCCACGTGTCCAAATGAGCATGCGTTATGAAGTGGCACTAAACCACTGAAAAAGAGCCAGCCTCCACATCAATGCATCCACATCAATTCACTGCCATCACTGACCGCATCACGCATATCACAATTACCTCAGCCCTCTCTCTTTGCGCATCCTCAAAGGACGATCTTAGCGATAATCACCAACTGTTGGACGAGAAAGAAAATCAACAAAAGCGATGCTCGATCGATGTTACGCACGTTAAAGACATAATTGACGAGGTCGGTTTAGGGCACTACGGATAGAATATTTCCGTAGAGAAATTGTATTTCTCGAATACAGACAGACTGACCAGCGCACAACATATTAGTTAGCAACCTCATCAGAAACACCTCGTCAGCCTCTTACTTGTAAGCAGTGTTTTTATCAATGTATGAATTCGTCGACATTTTCCGGTACCACGAAGCTCTCAAGTCCTCGGCGTACTGATAGGAAACAAAAAAGACTCACTACAGTATTTAATGACAGCATCAAAAACTAAGAAGTTTGGAGCATGAAGCTAAGCTCGCCAGCCCCATGGAAAAGAATAAAGATGAGGGTTCTCAAACATCAAAGCGATATCTCGGAGATTCGAAACATCCGAACCTAGCGGGCAGTAAACCAACTTCACGCAAAAAAAGATGTCAAGAAATTCCAGCAGTAGAACCTACCCTTTGTCCTTCGCGTGCACATCAGCTCCTTTGCTTAGCAATAGCTCAACCAGGCCCACCCGATTGTAACCGGCTGCCAAGTGAAGAGGAGTTGACTGGAATAAACGAATGCTTTGAAATTTTTGGAAGAATTCTCACAAATCAGAATTTTTAATGTTAGTTTTAAACTCCAATTCTAAAAGACACGGCCACATGACCATTCGTAACTCCAACGAAATTTAGTAGCAATATATTTAGTAAGCCGCATCAAACTAACAAAGCTAAAAAAGCAGTGGCTGAAAAGTGACAAGGCTAAGAAGTGTTAAATGATATATAGCTAAATGAAACGATTTATTTTGCTTTTTGTGAGCTTCTAAAACTTCTAATTTCACCTTGTTTAAACATTTTCCTATTAAACAGTTTAAACAAACAAACAATACAAACATAAATGAATGAAGGGCTGAAGGAAAGCAAAAAGTAAAATTTAAACAAATCCGAGCAAACTAATTAACTAGTGAATGCCACAAAAAATGTTATAATTAAAAAAGTAATTTATAGGAAGGAAACATGAAAGCAGTCGACAAAAAATAAAAAGATAAAGTTCAACAGAAGTTGAAATGGAACTGTGCATAACAGAAAAAAATGTAATCAAATGCAACCTTTCTTCCACTGTCTGCATGGCAGCTAACATTGAATTGTGTGAGGAGACGAGAAACTGTGCTTTCGCATCCATTACGTGCAGCTTCCAGTAAATCCTCTTTGCGATAATCTCCTCAACACATCTCCGATCATTTGACAGCAATGATATACATGTCAATTCGAATACAACGTTAAAATGCGAATCTTGAAATGCTCAAGTACGCAATCTAAAAAGAATTAAAAGTGAATTCAGGTTGCTGGTGAAGCAGATGAAGAAGAAGGGAATAAAGAAAACAGCACAATTTTTGGCTAAACATTAATTTGAAATGCTGAAAAAAACACTGCATTTCAAATCGACGTTCCACTCCGCTAGCCGCCATGAACATGACGACAATATTGCAATGGAAAGAGTTCCCAACAAACACACTTCTAGTGATAAAAACTAAAGTAGACTTTAACGCAAAATTTCGATGTTTGTCATTCGCTTTTGCAGTTTTAACGGGCTTATGCGATACATACTTAGCGAACCAACTCCTAAGAGTTCCAACTCTAAGCTTTTCAAAATGAGATACTTTCCAAGTTAATCTACATAAAAAAAAACCAAGTCAAAAGTGTACTACAAGTATGGAAAACATACTTACTTTAGCAGAAATGGCAAAAACGGTTTTACTCAGTGCATCATTAGTTAATGACATTCTACTTCAAAAAACAGAAAAAAAAACCACGCATGTGGAAAAGATTTAGCAAATACCTGTTCCAACAGATAAATAAATTTCCATTTTGCACCTGAATTTCGGCAAATAAAAAAAAGTATATTAATTTGGATAAAATAACAGACTACCCTGACGATTTCATCAGCGACGACTGGCCGGTTCTAAACCTGCATCGGTTCGTTGCTCAACCACTGTTGTATATTCTCTAAGACTGTTAAAGTGGTAGCAGGTTCGCTTATATAGCTAAATGTGCCCGCATGGGAGCTGCTTGTAGAATACCGCGAAATCGCTACCTCGTCGGAACACTACGATTGGTGTGCGCTCTTCACGATCATAGCAAATCGCGGAGTAAGCAATCGGTAAGAAAATCTGCTGCTATTTACCACTATGATCTTAGCTAAAGCATAGTCGACATAATAAAGCATGTGATGACAGTGGAAATAAGAAAGTTACCAGTAAACACAGCTTTGGCGTCACCTCGGGCTAGCTCAATCGGAGTTTTACTATCTGAATTTTCCGCATATGGAGATGCACCGTACTGAAGTAAGAGTACACAAACGTCGGCCTAAAAGAGTCGTATGGATGCTAAAAGGAATACCGCGGCTAGAAAATGATATTCGTTCTTCTATCAGCGAGCCGAACATCGACTAATGAAAACTCGCGGTATCGCTCTGAATAAAATCTTCGAGGCTTTAAAGTTCTTTAAAGAACTAGATGAGTGAGCTTCATTCAAGAGAAAGGTTATCCTTTCGGCCTTTGCTGAGCGGAAGTTTGGACTATTGTTTAGTATTACTAAACGAGGAGGCGAGTTATGCCCAGTAAAAAATATTGTTTGCTCTACTGAAGAATGATAACTGAGCTGGAGAACTTATAAGGCCTATTCCCGTACACCTATGATGCCAATCTGTGTGCTAGCTTATTGGAAAAGACTACCTTTAATGCATGTAAACCATGATCGTCCAAGCTATTCACTTGTCAGAAACCTACTATATTTTCGAAAATATCCTCTTATATGTCGGAAAACTACGCCTGTGCCGTCACTAATTAATTACGGCCGGTTTTCGAAAAACACTACGGCTTGTTTTTCGAATCAGTGATGTCAACTCTTTCGGTATAAATATAGCACTGTATTTTAGAGATTAGGAGCAAGCTGAAAAGCAATTACTTACCTTATCCTTAGCAGCCGCTTCATGCAACGGGGTGAAGCCCCAGTTGTCGGGCGTAGTAACAGGAGCACCTCTTTCGATCAGGATCCTCACAACATCCACGTGTCCAAAGGAGCACGCGTTGTGCAAAGGTTGAAGCCCGCTATCGTCTCGTTTATCCTTAGCAGCCGCTTCATGCAACGGGGTGAAGCCCCAGTTGTCGGGCGTAGTAACAGGAGCACCTCTTTCGATCAGGATCCTCACAACATCCACGTGTCCAAAGGAGCACGCGTTGTGCAAAGGTTGAAGCCCGCTATCGTCTCGTTTACAAAAATCAGCTCCTGCCGCAATCAACCTCTCCACACATTCCACCCGACCGAAACCCGCCGCCACATGCAATGGTGTCGAATGACGCCCGTTCACATCTACCTATAAAGAACAATTGGGAATACGCGCTAGACGACTGGTGCAACAATGCGTTTATGCATTAAAAGAAATCAGACTAGGCAACCGATCGTATGTTTAGAAAGAACATGATTATGTGTAGTACCGAAACCATCTTTTTTTTTTCAGCCTATTGACCAGTGGCACAAGTGCTTTGTTGAAATCGGTTGTTTTCGTGACAAGCGCGCAAAATTTTTCGGCACTCTGAAGCATCCCTCAATTCGAATTTTGATGAACTGAGACGAAAATCGATGGGGAGATCTCTCCAGCTGAAACCAAAAGCAAGAGCATAGAAACGCAGACATAAATAATATACCAGAAAAAAAAGGAAAAACCGTTTGTGCAAAAAATTTCAGCTAAAACTCTCAAAAGGATATGAAACAACAAGTTTTCGTAGTGCCTTTTCCAAAACGGTCTCAAGCAATACAGTATGAGGCGTTCTCCCTGTGAACTGCACATTCTGATGCAGCAGCTTAGTATAATCAATAAGTCAATACAATTTGAGAAAGCCGTTACTAATGTTTCGAAAACTGCGAGTTTAGACGAAAAGTCAACATACAGATCGGATGAAATTCCAGAAGGGTGAACCAATAAATGGGGTTACCTCTTGGGCTTGCATTTTTTAAGCATATAATGCGACAAGGATAACACGTTCTAGGAACATTTAATAATCAAATAATTAGCAAGACTTAAAGCATGCAAATATATAATATAGAATTCATTTGGAAAAATAAGAGGATCGATATTTTTTACGGCGATATATCAACAGCCAAATGTCATAAATGAAGCAAAGGCATCTCCGACCGTTTAAGAACATTTCCGACTGACTGAACACATTTACACTCAAAAAGTAGAAAAAAAAACAATTTCAAAAATGACTGCCTACAGTCACCAAGTGATTGCTTTGCTTTGTTCTTTGAACCGTAAAGTGTAGAACTAAAATAAATATTTTATCATAGCAAGGCAATCTTAAGTGGAAAACTTCTATTTTCATTTAAAACTGAAGTCAAAAACGATTATAGGTTACATAAAAGTGGATGTGGGCGGGAAGTTGATAACGTGGCGCCACAAACAAAACGTGGCCAGATATACGCAATAATCAAATCTTTTAATTATTACGCCTACATTTGCCAAAATGGATTTCACATATTCCAAGCGGCGCCTGACGCGCAGAGAATTTCTGCACTTCTGAGCTTAATTTGCAAAATTTTCTGTAAAAGTCCTTTCCCCTACTCCCTCCTTCATCCCCTCCTCTCCCCCTCCCC
>JPKZ01004119.1:36425-51571 GCA_000803305.1 Toxocara canis | reverse complement strand
ACTTCTCTGTGATGAGTTATTGAGCCGGTTTTTTTCTTTTTTTTTTTGAGGAATACATCTGCTTGATAACAGCTCAACATCACCAGCAAAATTTTTTATTTGTTGAGTAAGGCTGACTTTGAAATGGGGAAATTTTTCTTGAAGTAAAACTGCGAGAACACTGTTGTTTTTGGACATAGTTACTTTATCTCACGAAAAACATCTCGGTTGAAAGCGCACAGCTGGTGAAAACACAATTTGCCTGATTACCCTTTTCCAGCAAAATTTATCGTAAGCTGAAGTTGATGAAGCCGCTGTTTGGAACTTTTCAATACACGACATGATGTTCAGAAATTCCGAGCTTATAAAGGAATTTATTGAAAGAATGAAATGTTCGTCAGAAACGATAAGGCAGTTTTTAATCATTTTAAGGTGCACGTCTACATGCGCAAAGTATTCAAAAAAAATTACGCATATCTATGTCTTGTTCACTTTCTGACCTCGAATCCTCCTCGGAATCCTCGTCAGAAAGATTCTTTTCATGATACATTCTTGTCTCGCAGTACACTTCCGCATCCAGTGCTGTGCTTGCCGTGTTGAGTTGCGTATGTAAAGCCGTTTCGCGTAAACCAACCAGTCGCACAGTCTCGCGGAAGAGACATCTACCCAATTCGATGTCATCTGCCAAAGGTGAACACTTTGCTGGTCGACAATCCGAAAAGTACCCGCCGTTGTACTGTTCAACTCCCTTTTGTACGCACAGTGACAAAGTCGTTTGCGCGCCCTCGTGTGTGGTCTAAGAATAAACGTCTTATGAATTTTTTTCCTTGCTTACGTCAGCAAAATTTCCAAAATGAATACTTTTTACGTGGTTTTCGAAACGGTGGGCACATATTTAACCCGAGTTTATTCCCGAAGGATTAATTAAGCTCATATAAGTAATGTAAGAAACCCATATAAAAGTTTATGCAATTACTTTAGGTCATATTCTGAATGGGACGCTCTACAAGAAAGCTGGCTCGCGTTGACAGAATGCTATGGGCGATTCTCGGCAAGCCATGAACGATATGAAGAAAACAACTGAGCTCAATCTCGTTTTACATTTACGGAGATGATGAATACGACCTGCTGCTGTTAAGTGGACAAGCCCAACCGAAAGCGCTGATATGGTTTCCTTAGAGTATTATCGATTGTAACAACCACAATATTATGTCAAGGTGTCTAATAGGTATCAAGGATTGCAGTGCAACCAGACAAGGTTATTTGGTCCCATTCTTATAGCAGCCAAAAACAAATAAATGAAATAAGACAGAGCGCAGAACTTTTGGCCTAGAGATTGTAATAAATAATCTTATTAGAAAAACACGTCAGTAACGGAAGTAGAGCTTAGCTAAAGTTTAATCACTGCATATCTATAAATGTGCACTTTAGGTTACGATGTTTGCAGTGGTTCAGTGAACTGCTGTAGGCAACACAAGTTCACATACTTGATGGTGCATAAGATATGTACAGTTTAAGTGGATTAAATAAATTCATTCATGCAGACAAAGCGATATGACCATTTAGGCAACCTCAACTACACTCATATCCATCATATAGCAACTGTAAGAAGTGTGTCGCATATTAAGCAGGCTATGGCAATTAGGCAGTGATAAGGAATACCGCAACCTAAAGTGCATATTTGCCTGATATGATCACCTTGGACGTCACAAGTCACGATGATTTAAAAAAAATATTAAGTTTGCAGCAGCAATTATCTGTGAAAAGCCCCATTTCCGTTTTTAAAAGGCATATGCTAACCTTAGCGATAAATTTATTGACGATCATTGATAACGGATACATCAGATCACCAAGTCGGTTGCCAAAAAATTTGCGTATAAAATATCTGCTCAGTTGGGTTGCCAAAATTCCCGGATTACAAGAGAAGAAGGATGCATCTGAAAGCGTGCTAGGCATTCTATTACAAGAGATGAATATCCTTTATAGAATAAGCAGCGCCTCTCTTAAACGTTCCTTATGTTCAGAGTTGGAATTTCTAGTAATTCTAACAAACAGCGTTCTGCCCCAATTCGTCATCTATCTAAATAATGGACAGAAAAAGCTAAGGCCAAAAATTAACGACAGCATTGAAACGGGTATTTCTTGATCTACTCCCTTTATCGAGTTTGAGCATCATGCAAATGTTCATCAGTTTGAGCACAAATAAATCATGCAAATGCAAAGTTCAGAAATGTGTTGAAAAACATGTAAAATGAATTTTTATCTTTAAAGAATTTTCGACAAACCATGCACACTAACAAGTCGTGACAAGTGTCGTGACATGATCACAATGGCAAGTTTCGAGCGAATATAAGCGTTGAAACCATCATAATATTCATTCTCGAAATTGAGACTATCCACTGGAAGATGCCGATGCAAGGAGTGAATCAAACTGCAAAACAATTTCGGATAAATGAAAGCGCTATATCGCTATAGCATATAGCTCTATTAAGCATGGCTCTATTAAGCAGATAGTATTAAGCAGATAGCTAGCTCTAATAAGGAATCTGTGGTCGCCAACAATGAACTTCGCATTCCATTTTTAATCCATCGAATGCGTTCCTCTACGTACATGCATTCCATGCATTCCATATGCTTTACCGTTCACTCCATGCGTGCACGTGTGCTCCTCCGCAAGCACTACGTTGTGTAATTTAGTCCCGTTTGCCAATTCGGAACAGCTTCAAACTAACCTCATGGCATTTTTGGGCATTCTGTACCTTTCAGATGGAAAAAGGTTACTCCACCTCTTCACCCAAATTTGGCACGATAAATAAAGCAGTCTAAAAACCACCAGTCCTTAAACATTATACGTTTGAACGTAAATGAATTATACCCCTCTGTACATTTGCCTCGTTCATACTGCTCTCGAATGTTAAGCCCTTTCCTTCTAGCAACTCTTCCGAACCCAATCACCTCTTTTTTCTTCCCTAAGGTGTTTCAGTGCTAACTTTTGCTTAGGCAGCTAAAAACATATCATATAAACGTGCACTGCTATCTCAACGTTAGCTTAATTCTAAATGAGCACTAAAGAAAAAATTCCTTCCGTCATTTCTATCTTCGTCTCTTTTCTCGCCCAGTAACGTTGAACTTTTGCGTATGTTCAAAGACTTCTTCAAGACTTTCTGTTTGGTGTAAACGGTCGGCCAGCTGAAGAGTTGGAATTTTTGCCAACCACGCAAAAGGATTTCTTAATTCCGCAGTCTTTCCGTCTGGTCAAAGTAGCAGGAGACTGTTCCATCAGTAAGCTAAACACGCGCTTGAGTCTGTTCGCTTCAACTCACCTACTTGTGCTGATAATTCGTGACCCTTTGGTGGCACGTAATCGAGGCAATAGCAACATCGTAAGAAGAAAGTGGCCAAAGAAATTCGAGGCCATAACTTCTTCAAGATCATCGCTCGTAAGAGATGCTTTGTGTCCTTGTGCGCTACCCTGAAACCTTATGTGGAAACTGTAGTGGTAAAAAAAAAGTCGATGGTATCCACGATGTTAACTCGAATATCGCATATAAGATGAGCGGTATTAGGTGCATGCCAGATGGACGCTATTAGCTTGATGCTTACCAGGTTCATTAGGGACAGTTACAAATGGAAAAGAAAAACGAAGTCGTATATTTCCGCATATGGTGCACGTCTTTACACGCAACGCGCATGCGCCAATGAAAACTCGAATGAGACAATCATCATGTGCATAAACAAGTGTCGTACGACTTAATTTCGATTGACAAGGACCCTTGGGACGGGGTGCTATATGATGATGCTATTGAGAATTAGCATAAAGTTACCTGTTTTCGTTTGTTCGTTTCGTGTCGTAATTCTAGGGCTTTTCAATTAGTGGCTCTAATGACTCCTGATCGCAGACTATGTACAATGTTAATTTTTAGTTTTTTTTTCTGCACAAAACGGAGTGCAACAATGCAAAAAAAGCGAGTTGCGCGACCAATTCATTCAATTAGTCGCTTTCGTCTTAAGGGACTCGTAAAAACTATGGTGTGGTGTTCGCTGATAATACTGTTGATCGTTGAAACAGATCGAAGGTATTTAAATGAAGGTCAGAAGCTGCTGAGGTGAAATAAACGCCAGAAACGGCGATGGACTGTATTGCTTATGAACGAGTGAGCAAACGCTGGAATTCAATCCTCTCTCCGCATTAACACGGTCATTCCCTCAAGCTCAGTTCCGCCTTTAAAAAATGGAGTTTGCGCGAGGCTGTCCGCTCCTAGAATTCAATATCTCATCCTCAATTCTACTGCCTCGTTTGGACGCATCTTACGCAAAATCTCATTAAATTCGGTCACCTCTCGTTAATTTCTTTTCTCCTTTGGTGGTAATCACATAACCCTTTTTATGGCGAGCTGAAAGGCAGCAATCGCTAAGATTCGAATTAGCTTAATTTCAATCCGGATTTTAAGTTCTGTATCCTTTTTTTAGTAAAATCCCCAAAAAAAACCAAGGCACATCAAATATTTATATTCGTAAATCAAATAATCACTCACGATTGCTGCGTTGTTCACAAGCACGTTGATTGCTGGTTCGGTATTGTTGATCATCCTTGCGCATAGGCGTACACTTTTTAATGAAGAGAGATCAACGGGGACAATTCTTAGCCCTCCATCTGATCGTGGGTACAGATTTTGGATCTGTTCCACGCATTCGAGACCTTTTCTAACATTCCGAATGAGCATAACAACGGTCGCATCGTGTCCATACAACTCTTTTGCAGCTTCATAGCCAATTCCTGATTTTGAGTTCCACTATTCCAACCAAAATAGCAAATACAGTATCCTGAACCGCTCAATTATATGGAAAAGTAGTCGCAAAACTAGGTACCGTCCGAACTTTGAAAACTTTTAAGAAATTAAAATCACGGCTTTTACTTCATATTGCTAATGCTTTCTGTCATGGTCTTCCATTTTCGTCTATCTCAAAGAGGCAGTTTTTGAAAGTATCAATTCGAATTTGACTGTTACTGACGGTTGTCGAATACTTTTCTGTATGTGTCCGAGGAAATTATTTTTTTTCTTAGTAAACTTCTGAACTTTATAATCAGAAATCACAGGTAGCACAAAAGTCCTAATATTAAACCTATCTCGCTTTTCTTATGAAAAAGTTTAGAAACTGGAAAAAGTTTAGTCATTAAAGCTAGCTCTAAATTAGCGCATCTCAAATGAAGCCACCAATCAACTCGTGCAGAAGTGCCATTAAAGTTAGCTCTAAAAGTGCTTCACCAGAAAACATAACGCCAAATTTGAACGAATATTTCTGTTTCAACGCAGAAATTCACTATGTTCTATCAAGTGATGTTTCCATTCTGTGAGGAGGTAATTTGGCAACTCCTGTAGATGCAATAAACGCTTCATTTCCTTTCAAAAAAAGCATTCAGCAAGGTTTGGCAAACGCAGACAAAATTATAATGCTTATATATCAGCCGCTGGATTCATCGACCAAATGTACAGGATTGAATTCTATTTTTTTTTTGAAGTTTATTTAAGTGTCATCAACAAAAGTTCATATTTCGATACAGATGTGAAATGGAGTAACGTCGAACAAAATTGAGAAAAGTTGATTTCAGCTATCGAAGAGGACTTCATTCCAAGACAATAACCAGATAAAGATCACATAACAAATCAGAAAAAAAAAAGACGACGGGCAAAAAAGTTATTTTTATCTAGAACTGTTTTCCTCTCGTATGGCTGAATCGAAGGCCTCACTAACGCAGCCAACAAAAACGAGTAAAATGTAGGTGCAATTCATTTTTGCCGAATAACTCAGAGATTTTCGTTTTAATCATCGAGAAGGAAAGAGCCCTGAAGATTTTTAAAAAAAAACCTTTAATCAAAGCATTCAAGCAAATTATTTTTACCAGAGGTGCAGCCGGTGATGAGGAATACTTTTCCTTTTAATGATTCTTCGAAGATACATTGGCCACTCGTAAGCTTGTACCAGACTCGTATAACCACCCATGCCGATAGCATCGCCACAAAAGTGTACAATATGCAACCCGTTGACGATACCTGGAACAGAAAAAAATTTATTTCAAGAAACGTGCACGATTCGTTTCCATTAGATCTCTCAACAATCAATTGTAATCAGAATAAAGCCGTAGAAACTTTGCCGAGAACAAGAAAGTTTCAATAAAAACGTTTTGCCGCTAACATATCAGTTATGCCCTATACGTGAGCGCAATGCTAAGAAAATGTAGATTTTTTACGAACGAAAGAATTTGGTGATTCGGACGACTCAGTCAGGGTATTAAAAGCGGCAATCGGCAAACGAACGATAAACGTTTCTATTTGCTGACGTGTTTTCAGCACGTTTGCAAATTGCCATCTATAGATGGCAAAGAATCTCTTTAACAAATAGACTCACTCATGCCAATTTTCACCAAAATTACGGAGTATCAAGTTTCTAAACCGTTCAAAAAAGTCGAAATATTTTTGTTAATTATCGAACTTACGTTGTCAGTTTGTGAGGTATTTGAGGCGTTCCACGAACTTCCTTCAGAACACTGTAATACTTCTTCATCGAACACTAAAGTTCAATTTCATGATATAGCGCGTTCTGTTTTTGTTCCTCTCAACGTAAATGGCATAGAATCTCGAACAGAAGCCTTCATTCAATAAAAGCTCCCCTCCACTAAAAGTCCTCTCTCCTTTATCCTACAATTTCACGAAACACATTTTAGTGTGTTTCATAGGATGCATCAACTCGTGAAAAGGAACAAATACAGTTTGAAGACTAGAAAATTAGCTGTCACTTCCTCACTGAAAAAGGGTTATAAAGTAACTTTGTGACTTTTATTAAATTCCATTCGGGACGAGTTGGCTTCTATTTGAGGTTATATGGTAACAAAAAAAAACAAAACAAAACCAAAACCCCCATTCAATCCAGATTGGAGCGGAACATATATAACACGTGAATTCGGATCCCAAAACTCCCACTCTCCAACAACATTAGACAGTAACTTCTTCATCTAAGTGGAAAGTGAATCACCTCTGGTTCGAATTCCAATCGCGAATACGGTTTGTCGGCAAGCTAAACTCGAATCGCATGGAGAGGTTCATAATCTTAGTCACACTGAAAAACGATTTTCCACAAAACAGCAGCCACGCATTTCCTTCATTTCCTCTATTAAATTCCTTAATAATAAACCAATTTCAAGTGATCATAAGTTGCAGCAACGGATGGATGGGTTCATGAGTTTCGCAAATAAATCTTTCAGGATATAAGAAAATTATGCGATAAAAATCCACCAAAAAGAAGTGTTGGAAAAATATTTGCCAATGCCTACTTGCTTCGAATGGACGACGCTCAAGTGACAGCGAGGCAATACACTGAAAGGCTCACAATACATTTTAAGCAGCCCAAAAAAAATCAATCACTCATTTTCCTAATGGCTCTTAAAAGAGTGGTAATAGAAAACGATTCATGAACCTGTCTTGCACAGACGAACGCATTCACTACTTCGAATGATTTCTCAGTGTTATTCATGTTACATTATCTTCTATTAAGCAATTTTGTTGTCCATATTCTGCGCAATGGAATGCAATGCGTCGTGAATTGACGAGACAGCAACGCTTTTTCGAAACTGGTTCAGTATGGTATAGTGACATTTGGGCTAGTATACTGCGCCGGTCCCCTTCTCTGGCATGGTCCACACTGAAGATCCGGAGTCTCCATGAGAGAAATTTCTAGGCGGACCTTTCCCCCCCTCCGCTGAAAATCGTGCACTCTTTTTTACGTACCGCCATTCATATCGTCGTTACGCGTAAATGTGCGAAGGGAGCCGGTAATACGGTCATGTTCTCATTAAGCTGACATTCAGCACGTGCCCAATATGGAACAGAAATTTTTCCTCACATATTTCAACCAGCACAACAGGCGATTGAAATTTCCCATTTAAGTGAGCCAGTGGTTACCCAAAAGCTTGGTAGATGTGGAATACCAAAAATCATGCTCTTCGTGAAGTTCGTCCGAGATCAAAGTTAATGCTGGTGATTCCCAAAGCGGCTCGGTTGATCTGAACTAAGCCGTTACATGCGCTGTGACGCATATTCAAAGGAATAAGGTTCCGTAAAGCCTATTGCGATCTAGCTCTGCGAAGTAGAATTGTATTAAGCCTCGGGGTGGCGAAGAAGAGGGGTGGGGGGGGGATGGAGGAAGAGTGACGGTGCGGTAAATTTCTCGCAGGACAGCCAACTGGCAACTTCTTATTCTCTGGTATTAAACAGTTGGTACAAGGACTTTTTTGGCACTGAATGAGGTTGAATGGAAGATTTCTTCGGTTAGGCTTCAATTCGTACGTTCCCTTTTAATGGTGTCACATTAATTGGCTGCGCCAAATGGTATCAGCCAAGCGACATGCAATGGATAAAAACACAGAAAAAAACTTTTTACATAGTTGAAAGGGGGGAAGGGATTTCCTTTTCTGCCTGTTTTTCACCCTTACTGTAATACAGCAATCCTAAGTGAACCGCAATAAGCCCAAAATCATATTCTTATTTACAATTCCATATCGACTTTGTGTCATAAAGCAGTACCCATTATTCGCTGAAATGACTGCGCAAGAAAATTCTACCAAACTCAAACAGCAATGAGGTCCACCAACATATTAGGAAATGTCGACAACAGGCTGGAATGCATAAAGTGGAAAACTCGATATTTTGGGAAAATACTACCTGGTGAAGGTCAAATTCGACACGCAATTTACAAGACAATCAGATTGACGAAAACACCAAAAAATTTCATCTGAGTCAGATCCAGCAATTTCCGAATGTCTTCCTTCATTGTAGCAACTAATATTTTGACGAAAACACCAAAAAATTTCATCTGAGTCAGATCCAGCAATTTCCGAATGTCTTCCTTCATTGTAGCAACTAATATTTTGACGAAAACACCAAAAAATTTCATCTGAGTCAGATCCAGCAATTTCCGAATGTCTTCCTTCATTGTAGCAACTAATATTTTGACGAAAACACCAAAAAATTTCATCTGAGTCAGATCCAGCAATTTCCGAATGTCTTCCTTCATTGTAGCAACTAATATTTTGACGAAAACACCAAAAAATTTCATCTGAGTCAGATCCAGCAATTTCCGAATGTCTTCCTTCATTGTAGCAACTAATATTTTGACGAAAACACCAAAAAATTTCATCTGAGTCAGATCCAGCAATTTCCGAATGTCTTCCTTCATTGTAGCAACTAATATTTTGACGAAAACACCAAAAAATTTCATCTGAGTCAGATCCAGCAATTTCCGAATGTCTTCCTTCATTGTAGCAACTAATATTTTGACGAAAACACCAAAAAATTTCATCTGAGTCAGATCCAGCAATTTCCGAATGTCTTCCTTCATTGTAGCAACTAATATTTTGACGAAAACACCAAAAAATTTCATCTGAGTCAGATCCAGCAATTTCCGAATGTCTTCCTTCATTGTAGCAACTAATATTTTGACGAAAACACCAAAAAATTTCATCTGAGTCAGATCCAGCAATTTCCGAATGTCTTCCTTCATTGTAGCAACTAATATTTTGACGAAAACACCAAAAAATTTCATCTGAGTCAGATCCAGCAATTTCCGAATGTCTTCCTTCATTGTAGCAACTAATATTTTGACGAAAACACCAAAAAATTTCATCTGAGTCAGATCCAGCAATTTCCGAATGTCTTCCTTCATTGTAGCAACTAATATTTTGACGAAAACACCAAAAAATTTCATCTGAGTCAGATCCAGCAATTTCCGAATGTCTTCCTTCATTGTAGCAACTAATATTTTGACGAAAACACCAAAAAATTTCATCTGAGTCAGATCCAGCAATTTCCGAATGTCTTCCTTCATTGTAGCAACTAATATTTTGACGAAAACACCAAAAAATTTCATCTGAGTCAGATCCAGCAATTTCCGAATGTCTTCCTTCATTGTAGCAACTAATATTTTGACGAAAACACCAAAAAATTTCATCTGAGTCAGATCCAGCAATTTCCGAATGTCTTCCTTCATTGTAGCAACTAATATTTTGACGAAAACACCAAAAAATTTCATCTGAGTCAGATCCAGCAATTTCCGAATGTCTTCCTTCATTGTAGCAACTAATATTTTGACGAAAACACCAAAAAATTTCATCTGAGTCAGATCCAGCAATTTCCGAATGTCTTCCTTCATTGTAGCAACTAATATTTTGACGAAAACACCAAAAAATTTCATCTGAGTCAGATCCAGCAATTTCCGAATGTCTTCCTTCATTGTAGCAACTAATATTTTGACGAAAACACCAAAAAATTTCATCTGAGTCAGATCCAGCAATTTCCGAATGTCTTCCTTCATTGTAGCAACTAATATTTAGTCTTTCAAACTAATATTTAGTCTTTCTTAAAAATGTTTGGCGTCTCAAACACTCCGAAATTTGCAGCTTCAAATGAAGGGATGAATGGTTCACAGCTGTGATTTGGTAACCACAAGCCAGTTATCAACCACGTACAAGTGTCCCCAAGTGAGCTACAAAAGCGTTCCTGGGTTGTTCCACTTCCCGCCGATATGAGGAGAAAGAAGAAAAATTGTAAAAAGCGACCATGACTCGATCCCCGATTCTCCGCTAATACGCTAACGGCTTACATCCATTCAGCTACTCCTCCAGATCTACCTTCTTTTGTTAACAAAACAATGCATCTCATATTCCAAGCAATCTTAACAAAGGTTTCTTATATATTTCTTATATATCTTAACAAAGTCTTCATATAGCTTTCTCGACTCCACCGCAGGCTCATAGTCTATTCGCAAATTCTAAATTAACTATTCAGACCTGAAAAGAATTCGACGATTTCTTGGGAGGACGTTTCGAAGGGTGACGTCGTCTGCGTATAGCTTTACATATGAATTTGTGAATTTTGTAAACCCACAAATTTTACTGACATTACGTATGGATTGCTACTATTCCTACAGATCGAAATCATGTACCTTACTTAGCTATGTGGTACGCACAGCAATGAATCGAAACTGTATCGTCTTTGATCATGTTGAGCTGGATTTTAAGGAAACGATTTCCGCGGTGCTTCGTTTCGGACTTTCCCTTTTCTCATTCGTTTGAATCATTTGCATGCCACAATTGCGTTTAAGTTTCAGTCTGGTATAATTCTTATCTCATCACGAAATTCTCCATCTTATAAGGAAAATACTTTAAAAATTTCGGAAACCAGCTATTCCGTGAGCTGCAAAACTGACTGCTAATGTTTTTCGCTGAGGAGTTTCCTCATACAAGGCATTCAAAGACAACAAATGTATTACGTTTATTTAACATCACTCGATGTTAAAACCTATCTTACAACTGCGAATACTAACAAAATTTGAAATTATGGCGAATTGTACTGTAAGTGATTAATACTGAGGCAGATCCGGAAACAGGCTTATAATAACAACCTGAGGTGAGTGTGGACGACATAGGCATATAACTAATTACTCTACTTTTTACAGACAGCAAAAACGAAACAATACAACGGTGTCAACCAGATAGTACTATTTTACAAACTCTCGGCGACCATTACATACTTCAAAAATATCGTATACTGCTGTTACCGTAAGCAGTGTGACGCAAGACCGAGCAGCTCATAGCGACCAAACCATTTCGAACGCCTTCGTAATCCCAACATCACTGTTGTTGAAATGGAACAACGCCGCAAACAGGATTACTGTAATCAGATAAACACTTGCACGTGCGATCTTTGCCAACGAATCGCCGATCACGAACGGTCGCGCATAGTCACCGACTACGCCTGCGAGACCCCTGAATTCGGGAATTTAAACGAAACATCAAAGGTTTTGTGCTATAGAAAAGAATTGTGTGGCAGAACTTCTATCCATTATATAGATGAACTCACCATACCCTCCCCCATCTATTCAAATGGGGTGTGGTGCTAACATATCCCAGGTCGATTTCGACCTGAAGCCATGGCTTGCTCGATATACTGAAAAGATCACAGGAAAAGCTAGAAAAAGTAGGACCAAAACCGAAAAAAAATGAACCTGTAAACCGACAAGGCTGGAAGTTGACATCGAAATCAAATCCGGACATAGGAGGAGAAGAAGGAAAGAGGAGGGAAGTGGGAGGAGATATAAGGGAGAAGCAGTATGGTCACAGGCACTGCAACCCATCCGAATATCATGATATTTTTTGAAACCTATGGCCTCTGCCCTAAGCAATGATACGACAAATTTATCAAAGACTGACGCATGCAGCAATTTTAAAAAATTGGTGAAACATTCTCGAGAAACTGTTATTGATCCCTGAAAAAACAACGAGCGGCAGAGACCTCATTTTGACATTTCCTTAACCGGCGTTTTCCTTCTCTTCACACCTCTCCCGTCCTTTCTCCTCCAAGTATAAAAGGGACAAACATTTTATGGCACACTAATGCAGACTACTGATGATGCGACCTAAAAATATAAGTATTGCATTTTATCCAAAATTTCCTACTTTTTCTATCAGAACACACTCTGTTGGACAAACCGTATCAATACCGACCCCCTCCCTCACAACTGGCAATCATTGATTACACACGATGAATCCTTTTATAAACTTGAAATTAAATCCACAAATAGCTCCAAAAAATTCTCCGTTTGACAACGACAGTCTAGGTGGGACAGCATTCCTTAAGCTCCCGCTCTAGCAAGGTTTTTTCCTGACGGGTATATATAAATGCAAAGACTGAAACATAAAGCTGCTCTTCTGCCCAAGAAATGCCTATTCTAATGCTTTCATCGAACAAAAATTCAAGGACGATCAAGTTCAGAACGCCGTTTGTCCTCTCTATGGGTGGGTAAATTGGGTACTGATTTAGCCAGGGGTCAAATGACTTCCAAGCTCTACGAAACGAGGTTAAAACGGCATTTGCTAATTTGCAGTGAGAAAAGTGCTCGCAGACGTGGGCAAAATATGTCTACTCTCCGCCGCCCACACAACCCCCTTCCCTTCCGCTTCGTTCGGTAAATGAATATTTACAACTCCTGCAAGGAGTGGGGATGGTGAGGAGAACTTTGACAACATGAAGGTTTCAGCTTTTAAGGGTATCCAGAAAACAGTTTCTAAAAAACATTAAAAAATTTGAGCTGTACGAATCGGCGAGCTAATATCGTTTAGTAGGTAAAGCTTATTTTATAAGTGGATGGATGAATCAAACAATGAAAATTGCGACGTTCTAGGAAGCAAAGATTTACGGGCATTCTTGCATAATGGTGCTATTGGGGCTAAAGAAGGTCATGCGCGACATGCTCAAGAAGGGAAAAAGGGCGTAAACGAACCGCCGCTAAGTAGAGGTAAACGACGCGTATCCCGGACGCATTACGCCCTGCTTTACAGATGTCTCAATTACACTACGACGCTAAGACTAGCCAAAATTTGAAATATGTTGTCAATAGTCTCACGAATATTCGTATCTCCTCATAACGCAAAAACGATTACAAAAATTTAGCATCAATGCCACTCAAAAGTGCTCACCTCTACGGTTACACATAAATAAGATCAATCCTTAATAACAACTTATCCCGATCAAAACTCCCTTTAGCCACCAGGAAGCCACCCGATACTGATCGACGAATTAACCATTGAATGTTTATACACCACTTATGCAAACACTCTGTTAAAGTATTTGAAGGTTGGAAATACTGACTTTAAATCTTTTAAGCGAATTATCGAAAGCTGGAGTGTAACATGACCACCACAGTATGCGGTCATCCACTGTGCTGCGCAAATTTTCATGAAAAAACAAAGTTTGATTGGTCAAAAATGTTCGTGTTGTAGGGTGGCCGTATTGCTGATGCACAGAAGTTCCGATAACCGATCACTTAGCTAACCAGTGCGCGTGCATGACGACAGCGACTGTGAGCACGGCATCCATTGATGGTGTGTGGATGAAATAGGCAGTCGGAATGAGTGGGATCATGCCAGCAGCCCAGTAACGCTCGATTTTGAAATGCACTGAGTGATCCTCTACTGTGAACGGTTCCCTTGAAACGTGTTTCGAAACACTTGTTCGAAATGCAGTCTTCAACAGTTGCCTCTTCAAATGCAGTTTCAGCGCTTGACTGGTCGTACTCCGTAGAAGGCTCATCGCAACGCCTTAACAGACCCATTTTGCGAAGCAACTCAGCCTGTTAGGGTATGTAATCGGTGAGCGCAGGGTGGCCGATTCGAATCCCGCCTATGCGCCGTTTTGTGCCTCCATTCCAGTGCTAATTTGCACTCCTCTCCGCAGCCACTAACCACCATCACAGGCTATCAGGTAGCTTTAATTATGGAAATCGAACGGTTGCCTAACACGAAGCTATTATAAACGTATTAAATACACAGTAAACGAATGTGACGGATAGATGAGATCAAAAAAAGACAAAATTTTAAAAGTCGTCGCTCACCGCATCAACTTAATCAGCTTATTCAGGAACGAAAACAGCCGTTTTTTCTGGACGGTCTTTTCTTGCTCATGGGGCTCTAACTTAAGCAAGTCATCCTCCGCCCCCACCCCCTCTCCCTCTCTCTCCTTCCTTCCCTACCTAACCACCTCATCTTTTCCGCCACTCACCTCGACGGCGAACGGTATTACTAGGCTAACGAAACAACAATAACAGTCCTTACGGGACAAAACAGCACGGCCGGGTACAAGAAGTCTTTAATCCGATAAAGTAACACGTCAAAGACAATCGCGAAAGGCGGAAAAATCGTTCAGAAAAAAGAAAAAAAAGGAAAGTAAAAGGATGGAAAGGGCGAAAAATCGCATGTGAAAATTTCAAGAAATCGATACGAAAAGTATCAAATGCAATAGCGCATTTCCTCGCCACTGCTGTTTGAGCAACGTTACATTTCCCCTATCAAGTCAGCACGCCTCTCGCCGTACCGCCGCCTCCTGCGCAAACCAACGAATCGATGCCTGCGACGAGGCCAGCCGATGCTGTCTGATTGCGAACATATTTTCATATCCGACAACAGTTTCGTGATGAGACGAACACCGACAAATGCAGCTCAAAATTTTTTCGGCGTCATTCAAAACAGTGACTGATTGCATGGAGTCATTTGAAAAAACGTCGACAAAGTCAATTAATTGAAGGGGTGAGGGAAGAGTGCACGTGAAGGGTTTTGCGTA
>JPKZ01004119.1:1316-19322 GCA_000803305.1 Toxocara canis | reverse complement strand
GGGGAGGGTGGGGGAACTACAAATAGCGAACACTTCGCAATATGCCGTTATACCCATTTCAGAGGAAAAAATCTCTCATCAATCAATTACAGCAATATTTATTAGCCAGCGAAATGTTTTACGAAGAAACAGACTGCATCCAAGTTACAATCGAAAAAGGAACCTTCAGAAGGTTCAAAACAACCCTGATTAAGCAATTTATCATTTCAAGCAGCTTCCTCCGTTTTGTCACTTAAAGACACGTAACATGGAATGGCTTGTTCTTAGAACGGTGAAGATTAGTTCAAATCGAAAAGATTTCGACGTATATCGATCGTATAGATAAGAAAAATGGCGAGGTAGAAGTTGATGGCGAAACGTTTTCTGGATGAGATTAGCGCACGATCAAAACACCCACATCGGCGGATGACGGATGGACTGGAGCGAAAAATCGCGTGCCACGTTTTGAAGCCAAAACTAATGAAAGAAGCATCAGGTGAATTGATACGATTGCGTTTTTTACGACCACAAATATAGTAGCACTACCAGTGGAAAAATGAACGAATAAAGAACGATCATCGGAGACTTTGCTGCGATATTGACCCAAATTTTGTACAGCAACAAAGTTCGTTCCCATCACAAATTCATCATATCAATCAAATCACTATGCCGAAATTGCAATCAACATGCGTAATATGTTTTTAGCCAAACAGTCGTTCGCAAATCTGGAATGTAATATTCATGGTACCACAGGCCATGAAAATCTGGTATTTTTTCTAAGGAATTGATCAGTTTGAAAAATTCTATGAATCATTCTGAGGTATTGCCTAGAATGCCCTAAGGGATTGGACGTCTACTCTGAACAGGCCACGAATTGCGAGTGTTTAAGTTCTAACGCTACTTATTAAGCAGTGGATGGGAGGTATGGTAATGAAGGCCTACGTACTCCTAAGAAAGTGTTTGAAATCTCGTGAAAGCTGCAAACAGTGCACAGACATGCTAGGTAACAGAGTTTAAATTATGCAGTGATAAACGAGTGAAAGGCTTTATTTGATAGTTACCGACCTCTTCTGGCTAACAATGTCTCAAATATCAATTAAAAGAATATAACCGACGTTGTACTTGAGTTGCAAAGGGACAGTTTTTAGCATTAAGCAGCAAACAACCTACCAGTTAGTCATGCCAACTTCAGGATTTTAGATTTTTTGGGGGCTTCTGGGGAAAGCATTAGAGACGGTCAGACAAAAAGACATACACACACATGCACAAACAGACTGAAACCGTGATGCGTTTTGCATTGGGTGCAAAAAAAGTGCAAAAAAAAATCGGCAAAGTAAGCACAGCAAAGTGCAGCAACCGATACTTTCTTTCGAAAAATCTCTTTTTAAACAGCGTTTAACCCCATCGCTCTTTTCAACCTTGAAATACTTCATCTTTCAACGATGTTTTCGTTGCTCACCTTGAAACTATAACAGAGTATATTTGGCAACTAATTCGAAAGGACTACGTTGGTTACGATAACTTCAAACGTTTTCGACCATTTTAGCGAGGAAAACGGGGTTATATTTTTTCGAAGGAATATTCATCAGTTTGAAAAATTCTATGCATCATTCTGAGGTATTGCCTAGAATGTCCTAAGGGATCGGACGTACTCTGAACAGGCCACAAATTGCGAGTGTTAAGTTCTAACGCTACTTATATGCATATACATGTACATATATATGTACATACATACACATATATGCATATTTAAATTCATATATATACATATATATATTATATATATATTATATATATATTTAATGTATATTCCTATTTATCTGCCTCTACGCATTCGCAAACAACTACATTAGTTAGGAGAAGCTGTGCAGTCAAATTGTTTACATAGATCTTATTGAGGCTTAGTTGATCCTGCTTACGTTTATGAAGATATTCAGTCACGAATTAATTGAACGTTTAAAACGTTAGTGAAATGATCGTTCTAAATGCAGACAGCTGACATTGAAACGCGGCCAGTAGTATTGGGCATTCATTCACCGGCGCGTGAAGACGAAAAAAAAGCAGAAAATTGGAAAGAAAAATGGCTGAGCATCTCCGTGCGCTTTCGATTCTCACAGGACCTTTGACCCCTTTGAATATTCAGTTTTTACCGTAGAAGCGAAAAAAAAAACATTTTTTTTTGGTAGGCGTAGAACTTACATAATAATTCTGCTCAAGAAGCTAAGAGTTATTTAGGGTGAACGCCGAATGCTTCATATAGACAATTCAGAAGATTTTGGTTAAACCTAGCAGAACGAACATATTATGTAATATCTACCGCGATAGAAATACGACTAAAATGATTTTTTCGCATTTTTTGGGATGGAAAAATATCCGTTTTATCAGATATTAGAAGACACTTAAAACAATAAGAGATTCTGGTTGTCAATAATTGTGCACCAAATGAGCATTTGCTGAAATCAGTTCAATGTTATTTAAATATATCGCTTCGTGAGTTGCTCAACAGAATCTTCCAGGCTTCAAACTTTCAAGCTTCAACCTCAACAGAATCTTCGAAAAACTGGCTTCTTCTCGGTGATAAGTTATTCTTTTCTATAAGCCGCATTAAGTATTTACAACATAAATATTTTGCGTACCATCAAATGTTCGGGTAGGTAAGTCTTTTTTGGGTGAAAACTGAGTAGTTAGCGAAGGGACTTTCAGCCTTACTTCGTTATTCTCTATTCAACAACTCATGAAATGATAATTCAATCATCACTAGGTTGATCGCTACTAAATTGCTCAATTCGAGACTATTAGTTCAGCTCTTTGAAAGAAAAAATGATTTCGAATTGGTATTTGAGGCTACCTAATGCAACTGTCTAATGCAGATTTTACGGTAAAATATTAAGCAACCATTTGGTTTTTAGAATCAAGAATGTAGGTCATAATCGAACAACAACGACAACATGTCTGCCTGAATTATGAGAAACACGTTACTCGAAACAGTAACAAACTACATAAGTTTACAAATGTGCTACATGAATAGAAAAGATTTCTCGAATGTTTTCGTCTTATGTGTTCTTCAACTTCATGATTTCGGCTTAGAGTTTTGATTTCTATAATGTCATCACGTCTACCTTAATTAATGAGCAGAAAGTTGAAAATCGACAAAGTGTTATTAGTTCTTAATTCATATTAAATCATAACAAAATATCTAATTCATAATCATAGCCGTTGATCTATGCAACTCAACGAATGCTCCTGCAGTGCTCTTTGAAACAATGAAAAGGCACCTTAGTGCACACGCATTTGACCATATTCAGTTTCACTTGTGGAATGCTATAATTGCAAAATGAAAACATTGCAGTTTTAAAGTATCGCGTAATCTGGAGTGGATTTTGTCAGACTGTGATCTATATAGGATGCGTTTTCTAAGGTTTTCCTAACAGACAATGGTTTAACGAACCGCCAAGCGACACCTAGTTTGCTGACAATGCGACGCGAACGGCTGTGACATGTCAAGCTTCATTACGATACTTCTTTCTGCATTCCCTTGTCCAAATCAATTATCAATGAACAGGCACCTCCGAGTTGCGCGCTTCTTTTAGGCATTTCTGTTTTACACAGAAGTTACCGTCACGCTCGAAAACTATGAAAAATGTTGCGAAAGTTGCCGTTCTCTTCAGTTACTGCAAATTTGTTATTGCAAAGTCATAAACAGCTGAAGCCATAGGAAGTCCGTAACATAAGGGGCGCGTCTTATGCGCAAGCCACTAAAACACCAAGAAATATGATGTGTATGAAGGAGGTAGGACACAATCGCGTGTCTCTTACGTTTCGATTACGATCCGTGATTCAGTAGGGCGCTATATGGTATTATGATTTTGCCTCATTATGTCTAATAATGCTGCTGCGACCTATAAAGTTCACGGTTTTCTAGAAGGAGGAAGGAAGTTTATTTGAGGAGAAAGTTGTATGGAGGAGGCTATTTTTCCACCTTTGGTGAGTGTCATTTTTACTGCCGAAATCCACAGTTTTCTGCGGGGAGGGGGAGAGGGTGAGGAAGGAGGGAGGGGAGGGAGACGCTCATTGAGCTTAATCAAGAGGGAGACTGTTTTCTTCACGATGCTGAGAAAATGTCGTTGCTGATGAGAGATTGTATCGAGGGTGCGGAAGGGGAGGGGGCAATTTTCGAGAGTACGATGTAAATTTGACTTATTTTCTCCATAAAGTAGGTCACTGAGATTTGTATATCGAAAAAAAAGCCACTGGTTAGCGCTTTGCGCCCGTTATGTTGCCTTCATACGTTCATATGCTTCGCGAAGAATCGCAGATTTCCAGTTCGACTTAATTTAGATACCATCGAGTTTTTCGTTCTCTGCGATGAACTTTTCCATTATTTCAAAATTTCAGTTTCGTTATTTTGCTGATGAAAATAATTGTGGGGAAAATCTAAATGAATACGGCAAACAACACTCTTCGTTAACATAATAGTGAGATTAGAAAAATAGCAAAAATATGGTTTATTTAGTGAATGAAAAGTTATTTAAAAAATTTCGTAGTATTTAGTACTTTCGATTTTATTGCAGCTTTTCACAAGTTTTGTAGACTTTAACGCAGCTAGACAAGACTAAGCTTACACCACTCGTTACTTCGGTTAGCCGAATGGCTGTTTTTAGTGAGTGTTTAACCAGTACATAAAAGTTGAGGGCGTAAAGGAAAAACATAAAAGAAGAACGATTGAAATGATCTGGGAACGAGAAGGATATGTAAGTTTAATATGCTTTGTACGAATCGAGTTGTTATGCGGTAAAATTAGTGTTTGAAATTCGATTTTCAACGTTTACACTTTCATAGTCTTATTTGTGACTATACAATTTTTGATGAGCTTTATTTAATCGGGTTCATTTCACTTTGTTCTTGGCAGTAAGTTTTCTTACTAGCGCCTACTGGTTTGCGAGTTTGCCGGTTTTTGACGACATTTGAGCATCAGAATGAGATGAATGACCAGCAGCCCACTTGTGGTGGAAATTGCAAAAAAAAGGAATGAAAAAAGTTACATCAATTAATTACCACGCTTTCGAATTTTTCTATGCTCGCCCACCTTGACATTCGGATTCTTCAGCAGAATTTTTTCCCTCAAATTTTTCGCCGTCTTCGAAAATATAGTATGTGACTTGTTGACGAAGTACATTTGAAGCCTGCTCGGATCTTTTGAAATAATAACCCATTCGTTTGAAAGAAAAAAAAGGGGGGATTGTTTCTTTAGTTATGCCATGGCCCATTTGGGTTCGCATGCGCAGCTCTATGTTTATCAAAAAAAGACGGAAAAAGAGAAGAAGTATATCAACTGTCGAATAGATGGGTTGCCTTGGAGCCCTTTTATCAGTCTACAATTATTTAATGTCGTCATATCTTAAAAAGTGTTTGTTTATTACTGTAATCTCCGTCTTAAAAATACGCATTTTCGGACAATGAATCTAACAGTTTCTGGTCAAGGATGATATAAATTTCGTCCACTAGTTTAAATCAAGACGGTGATTCTAAAGTGAGTAATTGGGCATGAGTTTAGCAGACTCGTAGTTCGACCCTAGACAGGCAGTAATTTTTGAGGTATTTGTACGATTAAGTACTGGTAATGGATGAAGACGCTTGTAAAAACGCATCTAGCGCCATCTTTTTTCCTGCTGCGCTTCTTAAGCTGTCTCTCTCTCTCACTCTCTTTCTCTATATATATACATATACATATGTATGTATATATATATATATATACGTACATATGTATGTATATATATATGCATATTTATACACGTGCATGTGTATATATATGTATATATATACATATATATATATATATATATATATGTATATATACATGTATATATATACATACACGTACCACAATGTACATTTACTGTTTCATGGTAACTTGCTCTGTCGCGCGAAAAGTATAAACTAAACTCGTTATACTTTTGTCAGTCGATTGGCAACGTTACCACTGAAACAGTTGGCTCGAAAAGTGGCCCATACAAATCGTTTATGGGCTCTTTCTTAACACAGCGCCTTTGATTGCGATCATTTCGGTGACGTGCTGTAAACCCCAGCCAGCTGAATTCTATGGTCTTCAGTGGAAAGCGGAGGGGCCTCCTTGAGAGTTATGGGTATCACACTTTATTCAAGCCAAGCCAGCCCTGAAATAAATCACTTTAGGTGGCTGAAGTTTGCAGTTTATCGTTTTGCATAACCATACAGCATCGCAGAATGCTCAACCAACATCGGCTGGCGCTGGTTTACTTTAACTATCGGATCTAACGAAAGTTCATAACTCGGCCGGTCTGTGCTGGCCAAGCGGAGGGGTAGGTTAGTTAGTTGAAGAAAAATCAAGCCAGAATTTTTGAAAACATTGAAGGAAGTTTTCATACTGTGCCTAAGGTGAAACATTTTACTGGTGAAGAAAATGAGAAAAAAGAAATCTCTCTTGGAGCGGCCAAAGGAGATTCGATATCAAACCCATTCGACTTTTGACGCGCATCTGGTTGATGGTACAAATGTAATCATTAAATACACACAAAAAAAACTTAGCAACCAGCTGTAAAAATATAGCTTCGGTAATTTTACTACGACCGTTCAATATGGCACATTTCTAGAAAAAAGAAGTACAAAATTTCAACAAAAGTGAGCGATGAAAATGACCGTCAAAAAAAAATAGTAACCTAATTTGGTCTTTTATCTTTAAAGGGTTCACGCAAATAATGTCGGTGACATTTTTTTTCCCTCACTCTCATTTGAGTATTTCACTTTTCTGAGCGCTTATTTGATTGCAGCTTGCCAATTTACGATCACCTCCTCCATCGAAAGCTTTTGAATATCTTGAACCATATTCGCCGCCTCTTACACGTTCTAAGTCGTATCGCACGATAAATTTGCGTTTCGAAATTAATGATAACAACAACTGGACCATGTTACCGTACAGTTCTTAATTTCGCAATGGAGGTTACGTCTAAATACATATTCAATGGTAGGCCTGCTTGCATATATACATATATATGTGTACATACATATGCATGTATATTTACATATATATATGTATATATATATATATATATATATATATACATATATATATACGTAAATATGTGATGCATATGTACATATACACATATATACGTATACATATGTACATATACATTTTACAGCCACACATCTGTGTACCTATGCCATACATTCATGTACATGTCCCTACCTATCCATGTAATTTACTTGAGTCCCTCTTGAACTCTCGCCTTTCCATATGCGTCGCGGTCTGATGGCCTGAAAACGGTGGCATTGTTATTTCGCAATGTTTTCAGTTGTGCTAATAAACGTATTTACGAAATGAGAGAAAACTTCGCCACAGAGCTGGAACAACACGTTTGAGAATGACGCTGGGCAAACAGGACAAAACGGCAAGTGTCTTCTACGTAAAATTGTTTCGTAATAAATTATTGAACAAACTTTTTATTTGCAAGAAATTTGTGAAGGGATTGGAAGCATTTAGAAAATGCTATTTACAGATCGAGATCAGAAGTGAACCGACCGTCGACCTAAACAGCTCAATTAATCAAATTAGAGGTTCGTTAGCCGGACCAGATCAGAGAATGTAGTCGTGTGCAGATACTGCTTTTAGGTCGGAGGCATGGATCGAGCGGATTTCTATGGAGAGGTCCTCGATGGTGTTACCATTCAACAAAAATAGCTGAAGGAGGGTAGAAGGAGAGGAAGGAAAAAGGGGAAGAGAGGAGGGGGATGGATTTCTGGCTAGATTCAACGAAATTCCTTTATAGCAGCACAGTATAGCCAGCCATAATCAATAGTGAAAAATTCGGTCGTTTGAAAAATAGCAGCTGCAGGTGTGCTTAACAAAGGTAGCGCTATGTGCGCACCATCAACGAGATAGCTGTAGAGCACGGTCGGTCGGTCGGTCGGCTCAGCCGTCACACCCACCCGCAAATACACCTAGCTGTTCTGCTTTATTGCAGACGAGAAACTTTCTTTCACGCTTTTCCAAACTGCTAAAAATAATATTCAGTGCTGAAAAATTCGGTCGTTTGAAAAATAGCAGCTGCAGGTGTGCTTAACAAAGGTAGCGCTATGTGCGCACCATCAACGAGATAGCTGTAGAGCACGGTCGGTCGGTCGGTCGGCTCAGCCGTCACACCCACCCGCAAATACACCTAGCTGTTCTGCTTTATTGCAGACGAGAAACTTTCTTTCACGCTTTTCCAAACTGCTAAAAATAATATTCAGTGCTGAAAAATTCGGTCGTTTGAAAAATAGCAGCTGCAGGTGTGCTTAACAAAGGTAGCGCTATGTGCGCACCATCAACGAGATAGCTGTAGAGCACGGTCGGTCGGTCGGTCGGCTCAGCCGTCACACCCACCCGCAAATACACCTAGCTGTTCTGCTTTATTGCAGACGAGAAACTTTCTTTCACGCTTTTCCAAACTGCTAAAAATAATATTCAGTGCTGAAAAATTCGGTCGTTTGAAAAATAGCAGCTGCAGGTGTGCTTAACAAAGGTAGCGCTATGTGCGCACCATCAACGAGATAGCTGTAGAGCACGGTCGGTCGGTCGGTCGGCTCAGCCGTCACACCCACCCGCAAATACACCTAGCTGTTCTGCTTTATTGCAGACGAGAAACTTTCTTTCACGCTTTTCCAAACTGCTAAAAATAATATTCAGTGCTTTTTAATAGAGCCGTCATTCAACGAAAACGATACGCCAGTGCTCGTTGTGCTCGATCAACCTATTGTAACTTTGCCATACTCATCAAAGAAGAGCTTACGCGGACCGTTCGATATATGCACGCAAGCGTTCCACAGCGGCCTCTCCAGTTTATCAATAACAATATGTCGTCAGTTCTACACTGAAATTTCCTTATCTCGCATAAAAGAAAATTAAGGTATTATGACATCTGTACTTATCGTTTCATATAATTTAACTGCACCTTCATCCTGTTCCCTCAAATCTCACCATTCGCTACATACATCTGAGGTCTAAATTCGCTCGCATTGTTACATCGCACATTTTGTTGCCATGAGCAGAGTGATGATCTCTTCAACTCACTCAGTTTTAAACCGTTTCAAGACCTGAAAATCAGGCCACTTTATTGTGTCGGCCATACGGTAAAGTGCTTTGATCTGCAAGTCGGGCGGGCGCGTTCTATCCTTCGCACAGTTTTCACCTCATCAAGGAGGCGAATTATCGGAGAAACGTCTTTAGAAAAATCACTGCGTCACGAACAGTCGTTGAAGTAGCGTGCATCATGACGTGAGTATGTCGCGATCCTTTGACTTCATGAGGGGTCTCTAATTAGGACCTGCACGGCCGGTTCGTTGCATAAATGAATGAAAATTTGAATGCGTTGTCAGCTGCACGTGGTCAAAGGACATTAGCACGTCGGTCCCATGGGCACGCTTCAGATATCGCAAAAGCGCAGTGTGGGACCGTCATGCTTGTGAGTCTATTAGAATGCAAGCATGTATGGGACGTATATATGCTGGCCTCTCGCGTATTTTCGAACTGGCCAACTCGGCACAGCTACAGCGGTAAAATTTGGCAAGCGTGATCTTTAGCACCATGCCAGCTTGCAAACAAAATCTGGATAGGAGTCACAAATTTATGGATGAGCTATGCGCACGAAAAACGACTTCAGAGACAGGTGAGTCAGAGGAAGAATAGCCCCCATGTTCCGTTCTTCTGAGCGAGCTTCATGCTCGTACGATGGCACAGCGTTTCGAATTATATTGCAAGTCAAACAAAGCTTAGAATGTGAAATCCTGCACAACGAATGGGAAACTGTTAGGGTAAGATGGGGGAAATTTTGGCACAGTAACAGCTAATAGCGATCGCAGTTTCGGTTTCGATGAAAAAAAAACCACTCGATCACCACCACTTCAGCTTCCGTCAAGAGCAACGATTTGGTCGTGGCTTGAGCGGGAATGTTTCCTGAAGTTGATTCAGGAACATTCGTAAAACAAATTTGACAGATTGTCTCAATGAGGGCTACGAAAAGCGCATGGCGTGCCACCGCTTTGACGCGTTTTCCAACTCTCAGGCCATCCGCTTGTTGGTCTGACCGGCGCGAATTTAAAAAGCTCACGTCGCGCAAACCGCACGCACCTACACCATTTTTTTCTCTAAGCGTTTATGCAACCAGTGTTGCGATTACGCAACCGTATACAACTGTGCGAGCGCTGACACAGACATGTACTCCTTGCTTGTTCAGTTTGCGTTTGTGACGCTAGCACGGCGGCGGTCACTGCTCGCTGTTGGGTGTTTTGCAATATCGTTTGTGCATTTGCATTGTCGTCTTTGCAATCTTACTGTTTTTTGCAATGATTTCTTTTTCTGTTGTAATACGGAGGACGCGACTGTGCGGACACGTAAATATGCATTGGTGCGATCAGTGTGCAAATTTTGTTCTACAGGAATTTTTAACTTTTCGCCGCGATTTCCCTCCCTCGACTCAGGCGTCCACGACATGTTACAGCAACGTAAAATGTCGTAAAATTCTGTTGTAATACGGAGGACGCGACTGTGCGGACACGTAAATATGCATTGGTGCGATCAGTGTGCAAATTTTGTTCTACAGGAATTTTTAACTTTTCGCCGCGATTTCCCTCCCTCGACTCAGGCGTCCACGACATGTTACAGCAACGTAAAATGTCGTAAAATTCTATGTAAACCTCTTGGCAGCTAAAAAATCTTAGAATTTCCGCCAGTGAAACTCCACTACTACAGTATCGCGCATTACGGAATCCAGTATCCAGTACAACAGGATCGAGCGTCCAATTTATGAAAAAAAGAACGCTCAAGGCCGTTGCGCTCTGAAAAGTTAAGCGCAGGCTTAAGTGGTTGAATTGCGAAATAATTTGTCACGTTTTCATGTGCGTTTGCATACTTAACTTTCACGATGTGCAGAGGCTTCCTTAACAAAAGAAAAACGGAAGGTTATATGGTTATTGAGCGTAAAACATGGGGAGAGGGACGAACGGCACATGCTCATTCCTTGCAATGTGTGCGTAAATTCTTGACACTAGCACCAGTGAATGAATCTTTAACAGACAGCTGCTTCAGGTGATTCATGTTTTCTGTTCATCAAAAAAACTGATAACGAGTGACCCGTTTACAATCGAAGAGCGACTGTTTGCTGACGGAAATTATGGAGATTCTAGACGTATCGGATACTGCGAGCCATGATGACGAGCCATTCCCCAGTAGGTTAAGCAGCTTTCATTTCCGCGTTTTGTTTCATTGATGTATAAAGTTTGAAAGAATTTCTATCAAAACAAAAATTAATTTTACTTTAGTTCTATAAGTTTTGATTATACTGTATCATTTACAACTTTTGCGAAATTTGAATAGTAATGTTTTAGCTCCAACGGACTTAACGATCCGGAAGAATGTGTTTGTGTGTTCTTTTCTTTGTTTTTCTTATTTATTCGCATGATCTTGTACTGAGCTGCTTTACGAGAAGATGACACATCGCTGATGTACGTGAGAATGACGCGTAAGCGTTCGTTTTAGTTCCAGCGTCCGGTTGTACAATAAGTGCGTTGGGCTCGAACCTAGTCGTTGTGGGAGGATGGAATCCGCATCATGAAGACATGCTTATCGGGTCACATGATCGAGGATATGTTCGAAAGGTAGTTCATGTAAATTTTCGAGAAATTTTTCATCTAGGAGATCTGCTACGACAGACGAACGTTCGTTAATTTAGACACTTTTTTTGAGCGTTTACAACTACGAGCGCTCTTCTTGTCACACTTAGTAAGCTGACCAAAAATCTTTAGTTAAACTTTCCCGTACATCTATACTACTTAACCAGGTAGTGGCCGCCCACACTGATGCACCTGTTGAAGTGACAAACCAGCTTGTGCATGTATCTTATCTCTAAGAGAAGTCGCCGCAACGGTGCTCAGTGAGTATCCTGACAGCCAACGCTGATCCTGAGATCCTCATCAGTTTCGAATCAATGCTGCTTCAGCTAAAAAAAACCATTGTACTGCCCGCCTTGTAGGGCAAATGGTCAAGCAGCTGCTTCGCAAAAATCTGGGAGTTCCTGTGTCCATGCCGAAGTGTGAGGGTGTAAGTGATCACGGAGAGCTTTCGGGTGGAAAACTTGCAGAGATTCAGAAGTTGGTGGCCCGTTACAACAAGTACCTTGGGGAGAGTGGAGATTACTTGAGAATATAGCTAGCGTAACCATGTAAGTAACGTATCTTTGTAATTTTAAAAAATCACTCGCCTTTTTGTCACTTCCATTGAACGCTGAAAAAATTGTCGATATTTTCGAAAGGGAGGGAAGGAAGGGGGAGGGTTTGTGAAACGAAACAAAATGGCACTTTTGCTGCAAATATACTGCACATTTCAGACAAACGTTTTCGTAGCTTTTAGCCGAGACAACGCTTGAGTTACGTATTATGCCATTTCCTTACATATAATTTTTTGCGCAAATAAAATAACTGTTTCAGGAAAGTGAGTTAGAAACCGAAAACAATAACGAGGAAAAATAATTTTTGTGATAATAGAATTTGTGAGTTGGATTTTTAAAAAGAGAAAACAAATTGTTGCACTTCTTATAAAACGTGGAAAGTTAAGTTGCATTCATTAAAGTTTGCAGGTGTATAAATATAATTTATATACGGGTTTATGGACAGAGCATCTCTGTTACAGCGATCAACAAAATTGTCCTATTGAGACCGCATGCCATTGTGCATTTCCTTTCACAAGTACTAAATTGCTTGTCCTTGGTGGAAGTCTATCATCGTTTGGTATTGATGACAGCTCAAATAGGGTTTATTTCTATTCAATAGAGTAAGTTTCTTTCATTGATATTTATTACATTTTTATTTACCGTCTCTTTTTTTTCCATTAATATTTTGTATGCGAAAGATGAGAAAGAGTTATTTTATGGTTTTCTCAATGTTCAAAATGTCATTCGCCAATTCATTGATTTCATTTCTTATATTGTTGGGGTTATCGATTGTGATAAAATTTTACTAATAAATGTCACATTTCCCTGATTATAGCATCGAAATTTTCGTTCGTTGTCAGGTTGAGTTGGTGTAATACAGCCGGCAGATTCGCCTAGCGCTTTTCTGTACGCCATTGCTTCTCCGTTACTATAGGCATACGCACGCATAAATTCTACATAGAGGTGTGGTCCTTTGCTGTTGCCATTCCTGATAGGCTACCAGTTAATTGGCTGTGTGCAAAAACGAGTAAACTCAAATCTGTAGTTGCTAGAGCAGTTGCGATCGCAAAATATTAGCTTGAGCTTTGGATTCTCAACAAAAGCCTTATTTATCTTCCAATTTTGTTGGCGAACAAAGCATGCGAATGAAATTTAGCAGCCGTAGACGACTTCCGTTTTTTTTTGCATGCCCGTTGGGTCCGCCTTGAGTAACTTAATCTCGAACCTTTCCCCTTGCCTTTCTTCTCACTTCCCTTCCCCCCCCCCCCCCCCCTCCACCCGCTTCCCTCGCCTTCCCCTCATTTTCTACCGTTTACGCCGTTTGCTAATCATGTTAATCGTACACGTTATTAAAAGATTATCGTGAAAATTGCAGCACAGAATCATGGCGTGAAATTAATTGTACGGGTCGTATTGAGCATGCGCCCTCAACGCATATTGGACATTGGTGGGGTAGAGCCGGGTTCTTTGATGGAGATACGCTAACTGTGTGTACGGGTAATTATCAAACAGGACAATTAGAAATCAATCAGTTACATATGGGAAAGTGAGTATTACTTCAATTCAAACTGTATTTGCTGTGATTACGATTTTAATATATAATTTTCTTATAGAGCTGTATTTGTATGAGAAGTTATCTTTTTTAACCATGTTTGTGAGGAATAATAAACGGCAATTAATGCCTTTTCCAGAGAGCTTTTGACTTTCAGTTGTCAAAAATGTGCTTTAAAATTGAAACTTTTTCTGGTTCTTTTGTGACATATTGTTGGGTATAATCTGATGTAGAAAATATCGCATAGGTGTGATACTTTCTGTACTCGAGCTATAACTATTTCCAACTCGATATTCAGGTGAACCGTGAATCAGTTATCTCTTATGAAACATATGGATATTGCTCAGTTCATTCACTTCGTTTATATTTTGCCAATATAAGTCCGTTGTCATTTTTGTCACATAAAATATGAGCTTCTTTTTAAAGCTCATAGCAGTGTAAAAGTGATGCTTAATGTGGAGTGAACGGGAGCAAATGTAAGTTGTGAGAGCGACAAAGAGGCGTTGCTTCTTTGAAGGGAAACACAATATGTTGTAAGGAAGGCGGTAGATCCGAGTGTATCGCCCCAGATTCCTGTCGTTATGTTCCTTTCCGAATAAACACCAGTGTGCATGGCTTCCTAACAGTTACCATTCCGAAAATGTTTAATAGTCACTTTTGACGAGTATCGCATGGAAGCTGCATATGCAGACCTCTGTTTCTAACATTTTTGGAACGTGTACGTTCACGTGCGCAAAAGATGGTGAACTTGCTTCTCTTTTAGACAGCCGTTCAGATGGGAAAAGGTTACACCGATGGAAGGTGCGCAGTTTGCGTTTCCACTTATTAAGCATCAAATCGTCGTTTACGATAGTAAAGTATTTGTTTTTGGCGGTTCGATGGCGGTGAGTTCTTTCGAATATCTCTTCTTTTAATGCGTTTGATGGCTCACACAGACCTTTTGCGTACCGATGTTTCGAGATTATCAATCGTACAATGTACTACTTATTTCTCCAACTTCCCGGAATGGAGGTTAATCATTAGAATCCCCACTGCATTACCCTTCAGTTATATTTCTCTAAACCTTACTGTTCGTCAATACAATGTATCCAGCTGCTTGCCAACAGCGCCGTAAGCTAGCTCGTTTTGCATCGCATTTATACTTCGAAACTACTAGAAATTGGCAATTTGCGGAACAAATCCATCTGAAAGTTAAGAAATTTTTATATCCGGACCACAGTTCTTTTCACGAACTGTTATCTCCAAATTTTTTAAGTGGTACGCTCCCGCGTTTTCCATCTCTCTCACTTCCGAGGCTTGAGTAAAAATAATGTAATCTTGATTTGTCCGTCTTTGTAAAGTGCTATTTGCCATAGGATGTAATAATCAAAAACCGTGGTCTTTTCAGTTTTTCAGCCCTGCCATATTGGATGGTTTTCGAGCTACACTTGCTTCGATTCCAACATTCGATTTGATCAGCAAAAGATGGTCATATACGCAATGTGCAATTGAGGGTGACAAAGCTGATATCTGGCCGTTCGCTCCGTCAGTCGTGCTTATTGGACATTGTGCATTTCTCACAGGTTTTTAGCCATTGCTGCTATAGTCTGGTCCGGTAGCGGATTGAACAGAAATGCGCTTTTTTCGTCGTACACATAAAAGAACCATTTAACAGGGTTTGGCACGCATTTGATCACCTATGTAGGGTCGGGTCAGGATTGCTGTGTTAGACTCAATTAATATAAGTAGGCGTGATACGTTTTTGATTAAATAATTTTACTTTTTCGGTGTGTTAGGTAAGGGGGCGTGGTGTTTTTAACATTTTCTAACAAAATTAAACATTCGTGAGTTACTTGTTTTATGATAGGACTGGATTTTTATCCCATAACAGTTAAGCAGGAGACAAACTAGCAGAATTATACGTATAGAGGAAGGTTTCTTGCATGCAGCTGGTGTGTAAAGTCACTGGTGGAAGCAGTTTTGCAAAGTAGGCTTCCGAAACAGCGAAGAGATTCGCGTTTCTTTTGAAAGATGGTCTTTCTGTTTTTTTTTCTAACCGAAATGGTTTTTTTAACCTCAGTATTACAAAGTTGATGTCGATATTTTGTGAGTGCCCCGTTTATTTTTTAAATAGCATTCATATTCTAGTCCAGTGAAGAGAAAGGATATGTACTTCCCTGATTCCTTTTTTTTTCAGGAGGAGCAATATTTCGGGATGACCACACAGTTGATTTGTTGGCTGATGTGATGCGTCTCGATTTGAAAGAAAAAAGATGGACCACGTTTTCGAGGCTGAAAGGTAGCGCTTTAATTATGTTGTAGGCACGAAGCAGAAAGTGTTTTAGGAATGCTGAGGATGGGTGCTTTTATTAATGAATAATTTATGCAAGCGCGCAGGATAAGATGGGTTGGTTCATTGATCGACTAAANNGGGGAGGGAGGGAGGGGCGGAGTGCAAAGCTTCAGCAACAGTGTGCACTACCCGTCCCATCTGGGTTTGACTGAGAAAATTTTAAATCGTTTGGGCAGGGATTCTTGCTTCTCCACAAGAAACTGCGGAAAGCTTACAGTTATAAACATCACATTTCTTATTAAAATTGTTTCAAAAAATTTTTAACCCCCTCTCCCGCCGCACTGAGCCATGAAAATCACCTGTTTGATAGTACAATTGCTTAGCTAAAGCATTTTTGAAGTGTGGCTCGTGCAGGAAATAAAATGAATGAAAAGAACCTGTATTTGAACTTGGACTCTGGAGGAGGAGGAGGAGGAGGAAGAGTGAGAAATATAAGAGACTGGAGGGGAAGGGGAACGGGAACGGTAGGAAATACAGGTATTTTATGAAAAGTTGTACGGAAACACGTAGAGCATGCCATTTCCGTTTCTTTTCGCGAATTCTCGTCTTTTGTGAACATTCACACTGCTGCAGAGTGCTTTTTTAAAAGTAATAGAAAAATTGTCGCTTTCGTGATAACCAAAATAATTTTGCGTTGGGATGGTACGTATTTACAGGGAATGGACGCTTTTTCCATGCGAGCTGTTTGGGCGATGATGGTCGCTTATATGTGTATGGGGGATGTCTGGGAACGCAATATGAGAGTTGTACGCGTTCGAACGAAGTGGAATTTGTTCAGTGTTCGGTTGCAACGCTCTATCACAGTGCTTTAAGGGCACTCTTCTCGAAACATTTTGGAGCACAAATTGCTAAACGTTTCAGTCGTTCGAAAAACGAACAAAATGCGATTATCGCACAAATGAAAATGGATGGATTTCCCGACTTTGCCATTAAAGAACTGCTGTGAAGTGATGGGTTTGCTAGTCGTCGATAAATTATCCCATCGGGAGCAATTTCTAATACGCTCATAAATTTACCCATTTTAACGGCTAAGGCTAATGAAGAATAAATGCTGGGAATTGAGTAGAAATTAAAAGAGGTTAGGAAACAGTTCTGGACGATATTTGAATGTATCGTACAGAATTACTACGTTGACTGTAACAATCGTTTCTCTAAGCGTAAATGAGCGTGGTGAATAATTGTGTTGATCTGATCGCTTAGCCGTTGTATATTGTGAGGATCGAAGTGTGTCCAGCTGGGAAACGCCTCCGACCCCCCGGCCCTCCCACACCCCGCCCTCTTCCTCGTTGCAGCAATGGCTTGACGGAGACGTGCGGTTTTGCTACTTTTTTAATAAGGGATTTGTTACTTTGTTACTTAAAGGGAAGAGTCACATGAATTTCAGGCCAGTGGCGTTTCTCGTTTCAGTTGTTTTCTGAGTGATTTAAGGGCGATTTTCATTTGGTGTTTGTGAGTGAGCGCGTTTTGCGTTGGAAATACTTTGTAAGAAATTCATATGACTGCATCCAGATAATGTTACACCGCTATTGTAGTAAAACTGTACAATTGAAAAATTAAAACGCCTGATAATGTGCGTTGCGGTATGACGAATTGCAAATGGGAAGGGCAGGGGACAGTGAGGAGGGAAAGAAAGGCTATTTTGTCCTCCTTAAGGCACTCCCACTAAAAAAAAAAAAAAAAAACATGGTCACCCTTGGTTATTTATAACGAACGACGCAGCTGATTCAGTTAATAGCCGCAGAGGCCGAAAAGACGGCAGCCACAGAACTCTTCGAATCAATACTTGCAGGCATTCGTTTCCTGAGCCGCATTACATTATTCACCTTAACAACGACTATGTGAAGACATGCATGCGAGTCTCACAAGTCGTTTTTTTTAAAGCTGGAAATAGGGGGCTTGATTCCCGTAACCTTGGTTTCCCT
>JPKZ01004118.1:49909-73120 GCA_000803305.1 Toxocara canis | reverse complement strand
GAAACAATATGCGTATGTCGACTCTGAACAGTCAAAAGATTAAATGGGCTTGGAATATTTTGTGCGGTATTTGGTCATCGACAAATAGCCAAATAGCAACAGCAACGAGTCATGAGCGAAATTTGCATTGGAGAGTCAGAATATCTGCCGCTTCATGCTTCAATACTATATATATATATATATATATATATCGGCTTAAACTCTAAAAGAGATCACTAAACGCAAAACGTTAACGGCTCTTTATAAATTGGTGAGGAAATGCGAAAGCAAACGATTCGTTAAACGCAAAACAATAATTCTAAATGAGAGACAAATAAAACGAATAATTTATGAAGAAACGGAAACCAAACTTGAAAGTGATACATAATAATCGAATAAATTCAAGAAAACGTTCGTATACAAATAAAGTGCTGCAAAGAAACATTAACAACGATTATTTGTATTGGCTGCGAGGATTTGATGGCACTCATAACGGCAGGCGATGACAAAAGAAAAATTCAAAGAGTTCGATGATTTCTCAAAACGAAAATTCGAGAGCTTATAGCTTTTGCAGTATACGTACTATACGTCGCTTTTTATTGTGAATCTTCTAGATTTGAAATTATTTCCATGAAATTTAATGGGAAGTACTTTTTCAGAGAAAAACAGTTCAACAAATAAATCCCTTCCATGGCAGGGAATGGTTTATATGAGCACTATCGGGCATAACGCGCCACGACTTAGTATACTCGCTGAATGAAAAAAAAGTGCATCCTTTGGTTAGTCCCATCTGAAAATTCACTTTAAAATGCTTTTGTTGCCGTGCCGAAGTGAGAGTTACTTGATCACCGATACTGCTAACTTTCCGGAGTGTGATAAATTGCGATTCTACAATCGTTCTCGTTATGATGCTGTTATTGTTTGAGGATTTGTTCACGTTTAGTTGAAAATTTTCGATGATACTTCCTATTCAAGGTTCAACTCTGATATCCGAACATTGTACATAAAGCAGATACTTGAATTGTGGGAAGTGAAATTTTTCAGTTAGGAACAAGAAATGCCTTGAATAGCAATAGCACCGGTGTACCATCAGACAGATAACAAAAGTAACGTTAGCACGCCAATATGGACTGAAGAATATTTGGCTTTTGGCACTGTCATAGCCCACTATATTTATCATTTTTCATTGCAGATATTAAGCGTGATATGCAGACGCCTACAGCTTTTTTTTATTATGCGCTCAGAATAGATAGCTCTTAGATGGGCAAAGAGCTATTTTCACTTCTGCTTTTGAAAGAACACGAGTAATCACCAAACAATCGGGCCAAACACCATTTCCATTCTAGCCAAGGAGGTCAATGGACTGAGTTCAAATCTCGAGAATCCCGTTTGCTTGATGCCTGAAAATGTTCGCCTGTATGCTACTTAAGCCAGTACAAATATACCACCCTTCTAACTTACACAGAAAAGTTAGGGGAGTAGTTAGTTATAGTATATATATAAATATAGTATATATAGGGGAGAAGTAGTTATAAAGTATGTGAACAAAAAACAGTCGTGACATAAACTTCTCAATAGCTATTCAAAAGGTATTTACATAACTACATAAAGTCTTATAGTTAAAGCATTCATAGAATTGAGACATGGAAGAACATATGGTAACGGTGCTGCTAACGAAAGAGATTCTCCGATTAACGATCGTTGTAAGCCCTAGAAGACATGAACGGTACCAACTGTACACATAATCAGTGATGCATATTGCGTGCGCAATGGAAAGGAAAGGGCGGTCGTGTGAACGCAATGTTGCACATACAAAAAAGTGATGATGCGATCCGCGGCGAATTAGCGCACCCCAACAATCACAATGGATATCACGCCGCTCAAAGCACGAATCTTTTTTTTTAACTGAACTTGACGTCTATGTGGACGGAATTTCAGTTCGAAAAAAAGCTCTTGTTTTTAAAGCGTTTTTTCAAAACTTTTATTAAACGATGCATTTAAATACTCAGCAGTGGCCGATATCTATTTAAAGACTACAAATTTATGACCATCCAAGGAAACTGTATAATATTATTCGAACATATCATAATTATGGTTTTAGTGCGATCTATTGTTGGTCGGAATAAACAAATTTTGGCCATTTTAGAGGCAAATGGTGATTTAAGCAAACAGAACTTTTCTTAACCAATTCCATACGCTGTTAAACGAAAGCTTCAGTTTCATCTATAAAGTAATGTGTGATACCTCCGCGATTAATATTCTATCTGATTTGATTTCGAGTATGTAATAAGCAAGAAATATACTTTTGATTTCAAGCACAGAAATATACTATTTTATTACGAATGAAATCATCTCTAATAAAGCCTTCTCAGCCCTCTCTCCAGTAACTTTTTTTTTTCAGCAATTCCTCTCTCCCCTTCGTTCATTTAAGTTTAAGAAAAAAAACGCTTCCCACCTCAGTATACCATATATTACAGTCTTGGGAGAATTTTTAGTTCCCACGATTTCATTTGGGATAGCATAGTGGTTGAGATGCGCATAATCTACATCAGCGCGTACGACACAAGTGTGTTGGTTAGTGAATGATTATGGGTCTCAGTGATCGCGATCGATATGCATCTAATTCAAAGGACACATTACACATTTGCGTTGTTCGGTCGATTTTTGAATGCTGCGCTCAAATTACCAATCGCTGTAAGGGCACCTACTTCACCCCCTTATCGCCGAACATATAAATCTACATGATGAGAATACTAATGATAAACGTTAATGATTAGCCAATGGAGGGAATTCCAAATCCATCAAGCAAAAGACGTGGATCGCAAACTTTATGGGGAGTGGCATCCAGGAGAGGAAGTCTTAGCGGGTGCACATCCCCTTACAAAAATCTGATGCGCTAACACTTCAAGCTAATACGGGTGTCGAAGGGGCTGAAACAATTGGGAGCAGGTCGCTTGAGTATGGTCGAATCCATTTTGCACTTTTTTTTACTGCATGCAGTGGATGTTTGCGAGCTCTACTAAATTTTTACACGTTAAACCAATTGGCTCCATTTTTCACAACAAAACGATGGTTTCTGGTGAAAGCCCTTCCTCCTCTCCTTGTCCTCTCCCCTTCCCTCCCCTCTCCCTCCCCTCAGTTTTGACGCTTCAGCACATTACGCGTTTATATATAGACCAGTATATGGAAACGCTGCCGAACCGTTTGCGGTAAAGGTACAGAAAGTAAAGCTGGAATCGTTTCGTAAAGCGCCGCACATTTCGAAGCATGAGTGAGCGCAAATGTTTGCGCGGGCGCATTTGGTATTGCCACCGATTCGATGCCGTACTGGTTCCGCTGCGTGTAAACAACAAACACTGGTATGGATCGGACTAGAAACACAGATTGGACTAGACCGGTACAGTAGTTTAGAGGAAACAAGTAAAGTTCGGACCACAGAAACATAGCGCAGCTTGTCGGGCATCAACGGATGACCGATATTTGCCGAACACTCGAAAAACTGGAATGATTTTGGAAAAATGACCTTGTTGGACCGTTTCAAGTAAAACAGAGTTTTGTTACTATATGTGATGCATGGATGGGATGGTAGTGAGATTTTTGCTTTGGTGTGTTGCTTTTGAAAAAGGTTTTTACTGTTACCGTTTTCATAAACTGTTCTGTAGTATTTCTAGCATATTTTACAGTCAATGGAGAAGACTTGCATCGTACTAAAAAATGCGCAATTTTGATGCTGGATGAATTAAACGGGAGTGGAAAAGCAATTTAGTCGACATGGATATGGGTGATATTATGGTAGGGGTGAAGGATGATGAAGTAGTTTGTGCTGCGCATAGATCTTCACGTTTGAAGAAGCTTAATGAAAAGGTGGGTGAAAAGATAAACAAATGGGTGCAGAGATAACCAAATGCGCATTAACTCAAGTGAATGATGACTATTGCCATAACAGCACATCACAACAATACGGCCTCCAACACGTTGGAACGACGGATCAGTGAGGCCTTGCGATCGCTAAATCCATGTCGGTTCAGAGACCCAATGCTGTGAACTATTCTCGACACTGCAGGAGGAGGAAAGGAGAGAAAAGGTTCCTTAGGAGAGGCGTTGGGGGGGGGGAAGGAGGGGAATGGGAGCTGTGTAGGAGAGACGTCAGGAGTTTTGTAACTTCATAGTCGTTAAATGCGCAATAAAACGAGTTGTAGCGATCACGTTCCTTTCATTTCCATAGTGTAATTATACCGCTGCAATAGATCGCTTTTCTTCGAGAGGGTTTGTTGAGTGACTCAATATTGCCATATACTTTTTGTTATCCGTTCGTTGGTTATAGAATATGTGACATTAGCTGTACCTTTCAACATACAGTATGTCTGATTCTTCAACAATATCTCTTCCTTTTTTACCGTATCTCTAAGAGAGCCTCATTGTATCCTCCGGTGTTTCCGGCATCTCACTATCCCCGAGACGATCTTTTAAGCATCCCGTTTTATCTTCAGAAAATGTCGAAGAAAAACTAAAAAAGAAGCCAAAAAATCGCTCATTTATCGTCTTAGGTCTCTCGTGGACTTTTATACCGCTTATGTTTTGTTTTTGTTAGCCGTTAAAAAGAAATCAAATGCACATTTTGCTTCTCACGTTTCGAAAAACGGTAAAAATTATGCCTAATTAGGCGTATACATAGAGGCGCGCGTCATATAATCCGCATGTGAGAGTCATACAGTATATCGCCGCTTAAAACTCGCTAAGACTCTGTAGTAAGTGTTACTATCGAATTGAAAAGTGGATCAACGCATCTCTTGCGATCTTCGTCTATCGTGTTTCTTTCATCGTTTTCTTTTTGCTTTGAATTTGCTTTATTTATAAGCCCCGAATTGCATCGAATGCGACATCGCAATGCTGCATGCACAGAGGTACTGATGCTCTTTTATAAAAGTCCATAAGAAATGTTTAACACTGAGTGCATTAAGTGGAAGTCATGTTATGAAAAAAAAGGTAAACTTTCAACAAAAAGTTCGAGCGAAAATTTCCATATTATATGGCTGCTTTCCTCGGAACGTAATTGACTTTTCAAACATATAAGCGTACCTACTTATGCCATGAGGAATCGCATTCTCTATAGCGACATTCCTTTCGATAATTTCAAAGATTTTTGATCAGTTGCCCTCATAGCTAAGCTAGTGGACTGAGGCAGTAATTGAATAGTAAGCATGAACATTCGTTCTGTCAACTGCAGTCGATCGCAATGTACAGTTTCGTAAGTCTGCGTACAGCAAAAGGTATAATGCGCTCTACTGCACATGAAAAGCTATAATGCACCCCTACTGCATATGAAAACGTATAATGCGCCCTACTGCACATGGAAAGCTATAATGCACCCCTACTGCATATGAAAAGGTATAATGCGCCCTACTGCACGTGAAAAGGTATAAAGCGCCCTAGTAAAAATTATGCCTAATTAGGCGTATACATAGAGGCGCGCGTCATATAATCCGCATGTGAGAGTCATACAGTATATCGCCGCTTAAAACTCGCTAAGACTCTGTAGTAAGTGTTACTATCGAATTGAAAAGTGGATCAACGCATCTCTTGCGATCTTCGTCTATCGTGTTTCTTTCATCGTTTTCTTTTTGCTCTGAATTTGCTTTATTCATAAGCCCCGAATTGCATCGAATGCGATAACGCAATGCTGCATGCACAGAGGTACTGATGCTCTTTTATAAAAGTCCATAAGAAATGTTTAGCATTGAGTGCATTAAGTGGAAGTCATGTTATGAAAAAAAGGCAAACTTTCAACAAAAAGTTCGAGCGAAAATTTCCATATTATAGGGTTGCTTTCCTCGGAAAGTAATTGACTTTCCAAACACATAAGCGTACCTACTTATGCCATGAGTAATCGCATTCTCTATAGCGACATTCTTTCCGATAATTTCCAAGATTTTTGATCAGTTGCTCTCACTGCTAAGCTAGTGGACTGAGGCAGTAATTGAATAATAAGCATGAACATTCGTTCTGTCAACTGCAGTCGATCGCAGTGTACAGTTTTGTAAGTCTGCGTACAACAAAAGGCATAATGCGCTCTACTGCACATGAAAAGCTATAATGCACCCTACTGCATATGAAAAAGTATAATGCGCCCTACTGCACATGAAAAGCTATAATGCACCCTACTGCACGTGAAAAGCTATAAAGCGCCCTACTGCATATGAGAAGGTATAATGCGCCCTACTGCGAAAAGGTATAATGCGCCCTATTGCACATGAAAAGGTATAATGCGCCCTACTGCATATGAAAAGGTATAATGCGCCCTACTGCATATGAAAAGGTATAATGCGCCCTACTGCATATGAAAAGGTATAATGCGCCCTACTGCATATGAAAAGGTATAATGCGCCCTACTGCATATGAAAAGGTATAATGCGCCCTACTGCATATGAAAAGGTATAATGCGCCCTACTGCATATGAAAAGGTATAATGCGCCCTACTGCATATGAAAAAGTATAATGCGCCCTACTGCACATGAAAAGCTATAATGCACCCTACTGCATATGAAAAGGTATGCACCCCACTATTATTTTCTCGGCGACTGTTGACGAAACAGGTTGAAATTATTTCGACAACTGCCCTAAGCGATCGGAAATGAGCTATAAGATGCAATTATTGTGGTTGAAAAGACATGGTTACAAAAACAAAGTTCCACTTAATAATCTAAACCAAGGTTCCAGTGCCTGCGAGACCGCTGTGTCAATGAAGATAATAATGAGTGCCATTAAGCACATATTGCAGCTATGTGTTTTAAAGTGACAACAGAAAAAACAATTCGACAAAAAATTTTTGGAATTTTGTGAAAAAAATCGAGAGAGTGCTTCGTTGGCTGAGTGATCTAGACGGGCAACGACAATGGGACAGGCTCTTCCGATTCACAGCGCTCACCTCAATTAAAATGATGGAATTGCTAAGATCCTGAAAAACAGCATAACAGGTACCAGACGATTTTGACAAGAAAAACCAAAAGAAACCATTGGAGATTGGTGACACGGTGGTTAATCGATTTGACGTTTAGGTGAACTCGTTTTTCGTTTTCCGTAAGCGGCTTAACAACGAAAACATGGATGGAGGTCGAAGCGAATGGAAACTGGCATGCCAGATGCCAGATGGCTAGCAAGTGATGTGCAAGATAGAAATATACTCAGCTCAAACTATCCTTATAAATAAACGATTCACAGTAAAAGAATATCGGGAAGCAACCAATATAGCGAAATATCGGTAAAGGTAAATGACGTGCAGCGCAATGCTCTCCCACTAGGGCATCCCGCTGGTGTCCAATCTCGACTGCTGTCAGTCAAACGACGCTTGTGCATAGCACATTATTTCTACGCGCTCCTGATCATTTTACTTTAAACATATTTTTCTGCGCTTTGCGTTTATGACGTGGATTATGCGGATTTTATACGTATGCATATATGTATCTGTACACAAGCATTCGCCTGATCCTCCGGTTATTTCAACCGTGGTACCATTAAAGCTTGGATCGTGAAATTTTTAATGTACAATTTAAACCGTCAGTACTGTTCTGCGTTTATGGTTGTAGTGCAAGGAATTTGCATGCATTTCTAGTAAATGCGAAGCATAGTTTCAACAGTTGATGGATTTTTGCTTTCTAAGAATGTAGAAACTTAGAAGGTTGCAACGAGGAAATATCCTTAACTGCACTTTTAGTTGTATTAGAGGTATTATTTATCCGAATGTAGATCGTAGAGCTGGCCATGCATTCTAATATTTAAAAAAAAATCGTTTTGCTTATTTTTCCCCCCCCCTCCCGAAAAAAACCGGAATATAACTGTGGAATTTTGGAGAATGATTTTTTTAATGTAAATTCATGGCAAACATCTGTTCGAGCGACATCTAAAGTCGCAAGGGATGACTGGAACTGTCAGTAAGTTCGAAATTTCAACCGCAGAAGCCAGCGTGCCAATAAGAATATCAACTTCCCGTTAATATGCGAAAAAAAATTTTGTAAGCTAAAACTGACACTAAATTGATGACGCCATCTGATAACGATTTTGCATTCTACTTCCAAAAGTACTTAAATAGATTTTATGGTATTTTGATCAGAAATTTTAAGTTAACAAATCAAATGCCCTTAGGCTCTCAATTTTGCCCTGATATTATCATATCTTTATTATCACAATAAAAGAGTTCCTTCAATCTGTACGCGGAAATAAAACAATTAACCGAGAAGCGTATCGTTATCCACACCGAACTTAATCACATTTTCATAAAGGAAATCAATGTCTTGCGCACAAAAAACTGATAAATGCATCCGGAAACTGCCACCGTTGGTTTTATATAAAGATGTGTATGGCACTCCACCATCGAATACCTCTAGAGAGAATGTACAAAAAAGCGCTCAAAATCTAAAACGCAGCCGAATCGAATTTGTTAAAAATTCAGCATGCGAACAAGTAATTGATCATTTGCAACCAAAACAAATTGTTGTAAAGATGTGACGCTGAAGGTGTTCGGAGTAAACTTGTAAAGTCATGCGCAATAAACTTGTCGAGGTCATAGCAAAATTTATGAAAGGTTGATTGTCGGCGGAAACCGTTTCTTTTGAAGGACAACAAACAACAAACGCTGCAATATGACTATAGTATGTAGAGCAATGAAAAGGAAGATTAGGTAGAAATAAATAAAACTAACCCCTTTGAAATGCTCTCTGCTCGAACATCTTTTCGCACATTCAACATGGTAACGTTTGCTAACGAAACCATGCTAATGATCGAAGCATTGCTTTCTCAAACGCTCAATATGAGACAGCAAAGCAATGATGAGTACCGTTATGATGCGCATTAATTATAAGTTCTATAGAACAATTCAACAAACTGATATACAACGTTCAATTGTGTTAAAGCGAATAACACATAATATGATAATGGAAAAAAAAAGAAATATCAAGAGAAAAGGTGATGGCGAAATATGTGTAGTGTGGTAATTGAGCGCAAGAAAGGATGATCGGGTGAGGGTATAGAATAGAAGCGCAATCGCTTATTTATCGGCGTAATGTGCAAAAGGGAAGGGGTGGTCCATCGTTTCCCAGGAGGGCTCTAAATTGAAGAAGAACACTTGATTTGGATTCCCGATTCAACTTACGCCAAACATTTGAAAACTCACCTATTCCTTATGTCGAATACACTTTGCCGAAAACTGTCGGGAAAGTGAACAGAGCGGATAAAAAGCTCTTTTTTCTTTGCAGAAAAAAAGTAAAGCAGTAAGTTGACAATTTGAAAGACAGCAGTATCGCGTAATAATCAGACACTAACGAATTCGTAAACTGCACGTGAGCAACGACGAGCGTCAAGCGAATCGACGAGGAAAACGCCCAATTTGGTTTTTCTGCCGCGGCCAAATTTCGCAATGTTTGTCCAAAAATTGAGTTGTTGAAAAATTTGAAAGGGAAAACTTCGAAATTAAAGTAAAGTTTGTAAAAAACTGAAATATTTGATGCCAAAGTGATTTTAGCAAAAAATCTTCTTGAAAAATAAATGAACGATGCGCAAGCGGTTCGAATTGAACAGATTGCACTCGAATGGCAAAAGGAAATGAGAAGGAAAACTTGCCGTAAATATGTATATAACAGTGAGTCATTCATTGATTGGGTTAAGAATGTATTAGAATCGATTTGAGGTTATTAGAGGTAATTGGAAGCGTACGACGACAAAAATAGCATGCGAAAAGAGAAGAGGAAGAACGTTGGTCTACCTTTTTCTCAAAAAAAAAACAGTAAAGAAAACGAAATTTTTGAAGAAGATGTTCGCGCAGACTATGTAGCAAATGTGCTCTGCAACTAGTACACTCATTTTACCGCACTGCAGTCCAGAATCTTCTCGAATCACCTTTATGGTCTACTTCATACCTCCGATATTTCTAATGATGCACCAAACTGTTGCTAAGGTCACGTGAAATAGGCACTCGATTAGCTTCCATCAGGAAAATTTCGTGTTATCATTGGTGTAAACCAATTGGTAAAATAGGCATTTCCGTCTAACATCGTAACGATACTGAAGGTCACTTCTAAACCATCATTATACTGGCGTTGCTCGCCCCTAGTAAACGCATATCTCGAATTGCCAAAGACAAAATTCATCTAGCTACTCTAACAGTGATTTTACTTTACAGCTTGCAACGATTCACACAAAATGTGTAATATATATATTTCTCATTCCAGCCTTATAACAGAGCTACCTATCGTCTGCCTTTTTGCGGCAGTTGAATGGGCGAGGAGGACGAACATTTGGAGTGGTATACTCGATTGGACAAACGAAATTCGAAGAGGCGTAACGAATATCATGAAGGCAATTTCGCTTTTAATACACAGATATAGAGTATAATTAGGCATTATCCATAACCTCTGATTGTTGTGCAGAGTCTGTAAAAATATACTAAATGTGAAAAAAACAAGAATGTAAAATGCAAAACAAATTTGAGACTCGAGCGTGGTCGAAAAAATACAAAACATCGGGAACGTAAAATAAAACAAGAATATAAAGTATCGGCAGCAAAGAACACAAATTTTGAATTCCGAAGCGCAACTGAATTTTCCTTACGGATATAATCACAGAGATCGCAAATAATGTATATTCCGAAGTGCGTTAGTTAAAATGAGAAAGTTTGAGAAAAGTTTTCGATAGCCACTTAGAAAACACCAGGTTGAGCACACTTTTGAAGGGTAAGTTTATAACACCAGGTTGAGCACACTTTTGAAGGGTAAGTTTATAACACCAGGTTGAGCACACTTTTGAAGGGTAAGTTTATAACACCAGGTTGAGCACACTTTTGAAGGGTAAGTTTATAACACCAGGTTGAGCACACTTTTGAAGGGTAAGTTTATAACACCAGGTTGAGCACACTTTTGAAGGGTAAGTTTATAACACCAGGTTGAGCACACTTTTGAAGGGTAAGTTTATAACACCAGGTTGAGCACACTTTTGAAGGGTAAGTACTGCACATGAAAAGCTATAATGCACCCTACTGCATATGAAAAAGTATAATGCGCCCTACTGCACATGAAAAGCTATAATGCACCCTACTGCATATGAAAAAGTATAATGCGCCCTACTGCACATGAAAAGCTATAATGCACCCTACTGCATATGAAAAAGTATAATGCGCCCTACTGCACATGAAAAGCTATAATGCACCCTACTGCATATGAAAAAGTATAATGCGCCCTACTGCACATGAAAAGCTATAATGCACCCTACTGCATATGAAAAAGTATAATGCGCCCTACTGCACATGAAAAGCTATAATGCACCCTACTGCATATGAAAAAGTATAATGCGCCCTACTGCACATGAAAAGCTATAATGCACCCTACTGCATATGAAAAAGTATAATGCGCCCTACTGCACATGAAAAGCTATAATGCACCCTACTGCATATGAAAAAGTATAATGCGCCCTACTGCACATGAAAAGCTATAATGCACCCTACTGCATATGAAAAAGTATAATGCGCCCTACTGCACATGAAAAGCTATAATGCACCCTACTGCATATGAAAAGGTATGCACCCCACTATTATTTTCTCGGCGACTGTTGACGAAACAGGTTGAAATTATTTCGACAACTGCCCTAAGCGATCGGAAATGAGCTATAAGATGCAATTATTGTGGTTGAAAAGACATGGTTACAAAAACAAAGTTCCACTTAATAATCTAAACCAAGGTTGCCTTGCCTGCGAGACCGCTGTGTCAATGAAGATAATAATGAGTGCCATTAAGCACACATTGCAGCTATGTGTTTTAAAGTGACAAAAAAACAAAGTTCCACTTAATAATCTAAACCAAGGTTCCAGTGCCTGCGAGACCGCTGTGTCAATGAAGATAATAATGAGTGCCATTAAGCACACATTGCAGCTATGTGTTTTAAAGTGACAACAGAAAAAAACAATTCGACAAAAAATTTCTGGAATTTTGTGAAAAAAATCGAGAGAGTGCTTTGTTGGCCGAGTGATCTAGACGGGCAGCGACAATGGGACAGGCTCTTCCGATTCACAGCGCTCACCTCAATTAAAATGATGGAATTGCTAAGATCCTGAAAAACAGCATAACAGGTACCAGACGATTTTGACAAGAAAAACCAAAAGAAACCATTGGAGATTGGTGACACGGTGGTTAATCGATTTGACGTTTAGGTGAACTCGTTTTTCGTTTTCCGTAAGCGGCTTAACAACGAAAACATGGATGGAGGTCGAAGCGAATGGAAACTGGCATGCCAGATGCCAGATGGCTAGCAAGTGATGTGCAAGATAGAAATATACTCAGCTCAAACTATCCTTATAAATAAACGATTCACAGTAAAAGAATATCGGGAAGCAACCAATATAGCGAAATATCGGTAAAGGTAAATGACGTGCAGCGCAATGCTCTCCCACTAGGGCATCCCGCTGGTGTCCAATCTCGACTGCTGTCAGTCAAACGACGCTTGTGCATAGCACATTATTTCTACGCGCTCCTGATCATTTTACTTTAAACATATTTTTCTGCGCTTTGCGTTTATGACGTGGATTATGCGGATTTTATACGTATGCATATGTGTATCTGTATACAAGCATTCGCCTGATCCTCCGGTTATTTCAACCGTGGTACCATTAAAGCTTGGATCGTGAAATTTTTAATGTACAATTTAAACGGTCAGTACTGTTCTGCTTTTATGGTTGTAGTGCAAAGAATTTGCGTGCATTTCTAGTAAATGCGAAGCATAGTTTCAACAGTTGATGGATTTTTGCTTTCTAAGAATGTAGAAACTTAGAAGGTTGCAACGAGGAAATATCCTTAACTGCACTTTTAGTTGTATTAGAGGTATTATTTATCCGAATGTAGATCGTAGAGCTGGCCATGCATTCTAATATTTAAAAAAAAATCGTTTTGCTTATTTGTCCCCCCCCCCTCCCGAAAAAAACCGGAATATAACTGTGGAATTTTGGAGAATGATTTTCTTTATGTAATTTCATGGCAAACATCTGCTCGAGCGACATCTAAAGTCGCAAGGGATGACTGGAACTGTCAGTAAGTTCGAAATTTCAACCGCAGAAGCCAGCGTGCCAATAAGAATATCAACTTCCCGCTAATATGCGAAAAAAAATTTTGTAAGCTAAAACTGACACTAAATTGATGACGCCATCTGATAACGATTTTGCATTCTACTTCCAAAAGTACTTAAATAGATTTTATGGTATTTTGATCAGAAATTTTAAGTTAACAAATCAAATGCCCTTAGGCTCTCAATTTTGCCCTGATATTATCATATCTTTATTATCACAATAAAAGAGTTCCTTCAATCTGTACGCGGAAATAAAACAATTAACCGAGAAGCGTATCGTTATCCACACCGAACTTAATCACATTTTCATAAAGGAAATCAATGTCTTGCGCACAAAAAACTGATAAATGCATCCGGAAACTGCCACCGTTGGTTTTATATAAAGATGTGTATGGCACTCCACCATCGAATACCTCTAGAGAGAATGTACAAAAAAGCGCTCAAAATCTAAAACGCAGCCGAATCGAATTTGTTAAAAATTCAGCATGCGAACAAGTAATTGATCATTTGCAACCAAAACAAATTGTTGTAAAGATGTGACGCTGAAGGTGTTCGGAGTAAACTTGTAAAGTCATGCGCAATAAACTTGTCGAGGTCATAGCAAAATTTATGAAAGGTTGATTGTCGGCGGAAACCGTTTCTTTTGAAGGACAACAAACAACAAACGCTGCAATATGACTATAGTATGTAGAGCAATGAAAAGGAAGATTAGGTAGAAATAAATAAAACTAACCCCTTTGAAATGCTCTCTGCTCGAACATCTTTTCGCACATTCAACATGGTAACGTTTGCTAACGAAACCATGCTAATGATCGAAGCATTGCTTTCTCAAACGCTCAATATGAGACAGCAAAGCAATGATGAGTACCGTTATGATGCGCATTAATTATAAGTTCTATAGAACAATTCAACAAACTGATATACAACGTTCAATTGTGTTAAAGCGAATAACACATAATATGATAATGGAAAAAAAAAGAAATATCAAGAGAAAAGGTGATGGCGAAATATGTGTAGTGTGGTAATTGAGCGCAAGAAAGGATGATCGGGTGAGGGTATAGAATAGAAGCGCAATCGCTTATTTATCGGCGTAATGTGCAAAAGGGAAGGGGTGGTCCATCGTTTCCTAGGAGGGCTCTAAATTGAAGAAGAACACTTGATTTGGATTCCCGATTCAACTTACGCCAAACATTTGAAAACTCACCTATTCCTTATGTCGAATACACTTTGCCGAAAACTGTCGGGAAAGTGAACAGAGCGGATAAAAAGCTCTTTTTTCTTTGCAGAAAAAAAGTAAAGCAGTAAGTTGACAATTTGAAAGACAGCAGTATCGCGTAATAATCAGACACTAACGAATTCGTAAACTGCACGTGAGCAACGACGAGCGTCAAGCGAATCGACGAGGAAAACGCCCAATTTGGTTTTTCTGCCGCGGCCAAATTTCGCAATGTTTGTCCAAAAATTGAGTTGTTGAAAAATTTGAAAGGGAAAACTTCGAAATTAAAGTAAAGTTTGTAAAAAACTGAAATATTTGATGCCAAAGTGATTTTAGCAAAAAATCTTCTTGAAAAATAAATGAACGATGCGCAAGCGGTTCGAATTGAACAGATTGCACTCGAATGGCAAAAGGAAATGAGAAGGAAAACTTGCCGTAAATATGTATATAACAGTGAGTCATTCATTGATTGGGTTAAGAATGTATTAGAATCGATTTGAGGTTATTAGAGGTAATTGGAAGCGTACGACGACAAAAATAGCATGCGAAAAGAGAAGAGGAAGAACGTTGGTCTACCTTTTTCTCAAAAAAAAAAAACAGTAAAGAAAACGAAATTTTTGAAGAAGATGTTCGCGCAGACTATGTAGCAAATGTGCTCTGCAACTAGTACACTCATTTTACCGCACTGCAGTCCAGAATCTTCTCGAATCACCTTTATGGTCTACTTCATACCTCCGATATTTCTAATGATGCACCAAACTGTTGCTAAGGTCACGTGAAATAGGCACTCGATTAGCTTCCATCAGGAAAATTTCGTGTTATCATTGGTGTAAACCAATTGGTAAAATAGGCATTTCCGTCTAACATCGTAACGATACTGAAGGTCACTTCTAAACCATCATCATACTGGCGTTGCTCGCCCCTAGTAAACGCATATCTCGAATTGCCAAAGACAAAATTCATCTAGCTACTCTAACAGTGATTTTACTTTACAGCTTGCAACGATTCACACAAAATGTGTAATATATATATTTCTCATTCCAGCCTTATAACAGAGCTACCTATCGTCTGCCTTTTTGCGGCAGTTGAATGGGCGAGGAGGACGAACATTTGGAGTGGTATACTCGATTGGACAAACGAAATTCGAAGAGGCGTAACGAATATCATGAAGGCAATTTCGCTTTTAATACACAGATATAGAGTATAATTAGGCATTATCCATAACCTCTGATTGTTGTGCAGAGTCTGTAAAAATATACTAAATGTGAAAAAAACAAGAATGTAAAATGCAAAACAAATTTGAGACTCGAGCGTGGTCGAAAAAATACAAAACATCGGGAACGTAAAATAAAACAAGAATATAAAGTATCGGCAGCAAAGAACACAAATTTTGAATTCCGAAGCGCAACTGAATTTTCCTTACGGATATAATCACAGAGATCGCAAATAATGTATATTCCGAAGTGCGTTAGTTAAAATGAGAAAGTTTGAGAAAAGTTTTCGATAGCCACTTAGAAAACACCAGGTTGAGCACACTTTTGAAGGGTAAGTTTATAACACCAGGTTGAGCACACTTTTGAAGGGTAAGTTTATAACACCAGGTTGAGCACACTTTTGAAGGGTAAGTTTATAACACCAGGTTGAGCACACTTTTGAAGGGTAAGTTTATAACACCAGGTTGAGCACACTTTTGAAGGGTAAGTTTATAACACCAGGTTGAGCACACTTTTGAAGGGTAAGTTTATAACACCAGGTTGAGCACACTTTTGAAGGGTAAGTTTATAACACCAGGTTGAGCACACTTTTGAAGGGTAAGTTTATAACACCAGGTTGAGCACACTTTTGAAGGGTAAGTTTATAACACCAGGTTGAGCACACTTTTGAAGGGTAAGTTTATAACACCAGGTTGAGCACACTTTTGAAGGGTAAGTTTATAACACCAGGTTGAGCACACTTTTGAAGGGTAAGTTTATAACACCAGGTTGAGCACACTTTTGAAGGGTAAGTTTATAACACCAGGTTGAGCACACTTTTGAAGGGTAAGTTTATAACACCAGGTTGAGCACACTTTTGAAGGGTAAGTTTATAACACCAGGTTGAGCACACTTTTGAAGGGTAAGTTTATAACACCAGGTTGAGCACACTTTTGAAGGGTAAGTTTATAACACCAGGTTGAGCACACTTTTGAAGGGTAAGTTTATAACACCAGGTTGAGCACACTTTTGAAGGGTAAGTTTATAACACCAGGTTGAGCACACTTTTGAAGGGTAAGTTTATAACACCAGGTTGAGCACACTTTTGAAGGGTAAGTTTATAACACCAGGTTGAGCACACTTTTGAAGGGTAAGTTTATAACACCAGGTTGAGCACACTTTTGAAGGGTAAGTTTATAACACCAGGTTGAGCACACTTTTGAAGGGTAAGTTTATAACACCAGGTTGAGCACACTTTTGAAGGGTAAGTTTATAACACCAGGTTGAGCACACTTTTGAAGGGTAAGTTTATAACACCAGGTTGAGCACACTTTTGAAGGGTAAGTTTATAACACCAGGTTGAGCACACTTTTGAAGGGTAAGTTTATAACACCAGGTTGAGCACACTTTTGAAGGGTAAGTTTATAACACCAGGTTGAGCACACTTTTGAAGGGTAAGTTTATAACACCAGGTTGAGCACACTTTTGAAGGGTAAGTTTATAACACCAGGTTGAGCACACTTTTGAAGGGTAAGTTTATAACACCAGGTTGAGCACACTTTTGAAGGGTAAGTTTATAACACCAGGTTGAGCACACTTTTGAAGGGTAAGTTTATAACACCAGGTTGAGCACACTTTTGAAGGGTAAGTTTATAACACCAGGTTGAGCACACTTTTGAAGGGTAAGTTTATAACACCAGGTTGAGCACACTTTTGAAGGGTAAGTTTATAACACCAGGTTGAGCACACTTTTGAAGGGTAAGTTTATAACACCAGGTTGAGCACACTTTTGAAGGGTAAGTTTATAACACCAGGTTGAGCACACTTTTGAAGGGTAAGTTTATAACACCAGGTTGAGCACACTTTTGAAGGGTAAGTTTATAACACCAGGTTGAGCACACTTTTGAAGGGTAAGTTTATAACACCAGGTTGAGCACACTTTTGAAGGGTAAGTTTATAACACCAGGTTGAGCACACTTTTGAAGGGTAAGTTTATAACACCAGGTTGAGCACACTTTTGAAGGGTAAGTTTATAACACCAGGTTGAGCACACTTTTGAAGGGTAAGTTTATAACACCAGGTTGAGCACACTTTTGAAGGGTAAGTTTATAACACCAGGTTGAGCACACTTTTGAAGGGTAAGTTTATAACACCAGGTTGAGCACACTTTTGAAGGGTAAGTTTATAACACCAGGTTGAGCACACTTTTGAAGGGTAAGTTTATAACACCAGGTTGAGCACACTTTTGAAGGGTAAGTTTATAACACCAGGTTGAGCACACTTTTGAAGGGTAAGTTTATAACACCAGGTTGAGCACACTTTTGAAGGGTAAGTTTATAACACCAGGTTGAGCACACTTTTGAAGGGTAAGTTTATAACACCAGGTTGAGCACACTTTTGAAGGGTAAGTTTATAACACCAGGTTGAGCACACTTTTGAAGGGTAAGTTTATAACACCAGGTTGAGCACACTTTTGAAGGGTAAGTTTATAACACCAGGTTGAGCACACTTTTGAAGGGTAAGTTTATAACACCAGGTTGAGCACACTTTTGAAGGGTAAGTTTATAACACCAGGTTGAGCACACTTTTGAAGGGTAAGTTTATAACACCAGGTTGAGCACACTTTTGAAGGGTAAGTTTATAACACCAGGTTGAGCACACTTTTGAAGGGTAAGTTTATAACACCAGGTTGAGCACACTTTTGAAGGGTAAGTTTATAACACCAGGTTGAGCACACTTTTGAAGGGTAAGTTTATAACACCAGGTTGAGCACACTTTTGAAGGGTAAGTTTATAACACCAGGTTGAGCACACTTTTGAAGGGTAAGTTTATAACACCAGGTTGAGCACACTTTTGAAGGGTAAGTTTATAACACCAGGTTGAGCACACTTTTGAAGGGTAAGTTTATAACACCAGGTTGAGCACACTTTTGAAGGGTAAGTTTATAACACCAGGTTGAGCACACTTTTGAAGGGTAAGTTTATAACACCAGGTTGAGCACACTTTTGAAGGGTAAGTTTATAACACCAGGTTGAGCACACTTTTGAAGGGTAAGTTTATAACACCAGGTTGAGCACACTTTTGAAGGGTAAGTTTATAACACCAGGTTGAGCACACTTTTGAAGGGTAAGTTTATAACACCAGGTTGAGCACACTTTTGAAGGGTAAGTTTATAACACCAGGTTGAGCACACTTTTGAAGGGTAAGTTTATAACACCAGGTTGAGCACACTTTTGAAGGGTAAGTTTATAACACCAGGTTGAGCACACTTTTGAAGGGTAAGTTTATAACACCAGGTTGAGCACACTTTTGAAGGGTAAGTTTATAACACCAGGTTGAGCACACTTTTGAAGGGTAAGTTTATAACACCAGGTTGAGCACACTTTTGAAGGGTAAGTTTATAACACCAGGTTGAGCACACTTTTGAAGGGTAAGTTTATAACACCAGGTTGAGCACACTTTTGAAGGGTAAGTTTATAACACCAGGTTGAGCACACTCGAGCGACATCTAAAGTCGCAAGGGATGACTGGAACTGTCAGTAAGTTCGAAATTTCAACCGCAGAAGCCAGCGTGCCAATAAGAATATCAACTTCCCGCTAATATGCGAAAAAAAATTTTGTAAGCTAAAACTGACACTAAATTGATGACGCCATCTGATAACGATTTTGCATTCTACTTCCAAAAGTACTTAAATAGATTTTATGGTATTTTGATCAGAAATTTTAAGTTAACAAATCAAATGCCCTTAGGCTCTCAATTTTGCCCTGATATTATCATATCTTTATTATCACAATAAAAGAGTTCCTTCAATCTGTACGCGGAAATAAAACAATTAACCGAGAAGCGTATCGTTATCCACACCGAACTTAATCACATTTTCATAAAGGAAATCAATGTCTTGCGCACAAAAAACTGATAAATGCATCCGGAAACTGCCACCGTTGGTTTTATATAAAGATGTGTATGGCACTCCACCATCGAATACCTCTAGAGAGAATGTACAAAAAAGCGCTCAAAATCTAAAACGCAGCCGAATCGAATTTGTTAAAAATTCAGCATGCGAACAAGTAATTGATCATTTGCAACCAAAACAAATTGTTGTAAAGATGTGACGCTGAAGGTGTTCGGAGTAAACTTGTAAAGTCATGCGCAATAAACTTGTCGAGGTCATAGCAAAATTTATGAAAGGTTGATTGTCGGCGGAAACCGTTTCTTTTGAAGGACAACAAACAACAAACGCTGCAATATGACTATAGTATGTAGAGCAATGAAAAGGAAGATTAGGTAGAAATAAATAAAACTAACCCCTTTGAAATGCTCTCTGCTCGAACATCTTTTCGCACATTCAACATGGTAACGTTTGCTAACGAAACCATGCTAATGATCGAAGCATTGCTTTCTCAAACGCTCAATATGAGACAGCAAAGCAATGATGAGTGCCGTTATGATGCGCATTAATTATAAGTTCTATAGAACAATTCAACAAACTGATATACAACGTTCAATTGTGTTAAAGCGAATAACACATAATATGATAATGGAAAAAAAGAAATATCAAGAGAAAAGGTGATGGCGAAATATGTGTAGTGTGGTAATTGAGCGCAAGAAAGGATGATCGGGTGAGGGTATAGAATAGAAGCGCAATCGCTTATTTATCGGCGTAATGTGCAAAAGGGAAGGGGTGGTCCATCGTTTCCTAGGAGGGCTCTAAATTGAAGAAGAACACTTGATTTGGATTCCCGATTCAACTTACGCCAAACATTTGAAAACTCACCTATTCCTTATGTCGAATACACTTTGCCGAAAACTGTCGGGAAAGTGAACAGAGCGGATAAAAAGCTCTTTTTTCTTTGCAGAAAAAAAGTAAAGCAGTAAGTTGACAATTTGAAAGACAGCAGTATCGCGTAATAATCAGACACTAACGAATTCGTAAACTGCACGTGAGCAACGACGAGCGTCAAGCGAATCGACGAGGAAAACGCCCAATTTGGTTTTTCTGCCGCGGCCAAATTTCGCAATGTTTGTCCAAAAATTGAGTTGTTGAAAAATTTGAAAGGGAAAACTTCGAAATTAAAGTAAAGTTTGTAAAAAACTGAAATATTTGATGCCAAAGTGATTTTAGCAAAAAATCTTCTTGAAAAATAAATGAACGATGCGCAAGCGGTTCGAATTGAACAGATTGCACTCGAATGGCAAAAGGAAATGAGAAGGAAAACTTGCCGTAAATATGTATATAACAGTGAGTCATTCATTGATTGGGTTAAGAATGTATTAGAATCGATTTGAGGTTATTAGAGGTAATTGGAAGCGTACGACGACAAAAATAGCATGCGAAAAGAGAAGAGGAAGAACGTTGGTCTACCTTTTTCTCAAAAAAAAAACAGTAAAGAAAACGAAATTTTTGAAGAAGATGTTCGCGCAGACTATGTAGCAAATGTGCTCTGCAACTAGTACACTCATTTTACCGCACTGCAGTCCAGAATCTTCTCGAATCACCTTTATGGTCTACTTCATACCTCCGATATTTCTAATGATGCACCAAACTGTTGCTAAGGTCACGTGAAATAGGCACTCGATTAGCTTCCATCAGGAAAATTTCGTGTTATCATTGGTGTAAACCAATTGGTAAAATAGGCATTTCCGTCTAACATCGTAACGATACTGAAGGTCACTTCTAAACCATCATTATACTGGCGTTGCTCGCCCCTAGTAAACGCATATCTCGAATTGCCAAAGACAAAATTCATCTAGCTACTCTAACAGTGATTTTACTTTACAGCTTGCAACGATTCACACAAAATGTGTAATATATATATTTCTCATTCCAGCCTTATAACAGAGCTACCTATCGTCTGCCTTTTTGCGGCAGTTGAATGGGCGAGGAGGACGAACATTTGGAGTGGTATACTCGATTGGACAAACGAAATTCGAAGAGGCGTAACGAATATCATGAAGGCAATTTCGCTTTTAATACACAGATATAGAGTATAATTAGGCATTATCCATAACCTCTGATTGTTGTGCAGAGTCTGTAAAAATATACTAAATGTGAAAAAAACAAGAATGTAAAATACAAATTAAATTTGAGACTCGAGCGTGGTCGAAAAAATACAAAACATCGGGAACGTAAAATAAAACAAGAATATAAAGTATCGGCAGAACACAAATTATGGGCGAGGAGGACGAACATTTGGAGTGGTATACTCGATTGGACAAACGAAATTCGAAGAGGCGTAACGAATATCATGAAGGCAATTTCGCTTTTAATACACAGATATAGAGTATAATTAGGCATTATCCATAACCTCTGATTGTTGTGCAGAGTCTGTAAAAATATACTAAATGTGAAAAAAACAAGAATGTAAAATGCAAAACAAATTTGAGACTCGAGCGTGGTCGAAAAAATACAAAACATCGGGAACGTAAAATAAAACAAGAATATAAAGTCAGCAAAGCAAAGAACACAAATTTTGAATTCCGAAGCGCAACTGAATTTTCCTTACGGATATAATCACAGAGATCGCAAATAATGTATGAAGTGCGTTTTATAACACCAGGTTGAGCACTCTTTTGAAGGGTAAGTTTATAACACCAGGTTGAGCACTCTTTTGAAGGGTAAGTTTATAACACCAGGTTGAGCACTCTTTTGAAGGGTAAGTTTATAACACCAGGTTGAGCACACTTTTGAAGGGTAAGTTTATAACACCAGGTTGAGCACACTTTTGAAGGGTAAGTTTATAACACCAGGTTGAGCACACTTTTGAAGGGTAAGTTTATTTTTCCTCATAGTACAACAAACCCTACTAGATACCTAAACGTTTGAAATGCAACATCGCGCTTACCATGTCCCATCTCTATTGATAGAGCTTCTTCACCTTTTAATGACATAAAATTCTTCTTCTTTCGGGATGTTCAAAGAAAAAAGGAAACGAAATCAACGACAGCAGTGATCATCAGAGTGAAGGTGTGAAAATAATGGATGGAGCAGCACGACAAGGTGGAGCCATTTTTTGTAGCGCGATAAAGGAAGAGAAGGTGATAAAAGTAGCAGATGTGGCGAGATACAGCTCATTTCACTAACTGCAAAACGTACATACTGCACACAGCACTGAAACCATTCATAATCACACAGCTGCATAAACGGATTGTGTTGGCTTTGAAAATCATGATCATCACTCACAGACCCGGAACACCCTTCCCTTTTGTCAGGCACAGCTCTCACTGTCCCTCTTTTCTCTTTCTCCCCCTCTCTCTCACACACACACACTTTCTCCCATAGACAGAATAAGGCGACTGATGTTGGCGATCTTCAACTTGTAGGTTCAGAGGGACGCTTTTTTTGTTCCCTATGATATGACCTCTATCTGTTGTTCAAATCTGAATATGAGGATGAAACGCAAAAGCAGACCTCGATTGAAAAAGCCTATTTAAATCACAGATGTGAAATTATCGACCCTATTGCACAATAGAGAACTTGCTGAGTCAATTGATCGCATGCGCTTTGCAAAGGGTGTCGCATAAAAATGCTGCTAATGAACTTGCATCTTTTCTTGGATGCGATCGGAGTGTGTATATATGATTTAGGTCGTGTGTGCGCCAAAGAATTAATTTGCAAAATTGACTGAAATGGAACCGAAGAAATTAAATAGTCCTTATTAATAAGCGAATTGCCGCAGTAAGTAAATTCATAATCAGAAGGTTATTGAAATATTAATGTGATTAGT
>JPKZ01004118.1:28686-49542 GCA_000803305.1 Toxocara canis | reverse complement strand
CTCCCTTCCTCCTCGTTAGGCGTGAAGGATCGACATGTGCAAGGCCGCATGACAAAACTCGAGTTCCAGGTGAGAACATATCGCGCTCGAAAAAAAAAAGTAGAAAGAGCAAAAAGAAAATGAGGTTGCAAAGCGGCTGAAAATGGCTCGCTATTCGGGACCGGAAATGCAGCGCACAATTATAAATTGAACATTAATCATCGCAGGAAATCGGTTTTGATGCTTGCTAGTGTACCCTACACGACCAGTTTTCGAAAATCTCTACTAGTTTTTTTTGTATTTTTAATAATCCTTCGACTGAATGAAATGAAATGATATCACATTACAGATGCGGAGAATGCGATAGCATCAGCACATAAAAATTTATTGCGACACTAATAAAGTTTTTTTACATTGGGAGATCAAAATGATCAAAGATTGGAGGTCCTTTCTTGCAAAAATAACCACAAAAAGAAAGAAACAAGAAGACTAAATCTTTTAAAAGTGCTTTATATCAGTAATTTGAATAGACAACATGAACTGAAGAGACAACGATGCGATGCCCAATGTATATGACTGAAATTAATGAATATTCAAAGGTAGCTAGTAAAGCTAACAGTATTCAGTTAGATGGACTTGCTCAGATTGTCTACAGTATGTTAAAGGTGAAATTTTGATAAACACTTATAATCGAGAAAACAATGAAATAAAATTTGGAAAAAAAAGGACCTAGCGGAGCGAGTACGGTATATGTGTCATCAGCCGGAGTAACCAGCGGTCGGTCGTATCAGTCAGTGTCTTTCCCGACTCTCAAAGTCGTCATTGATTGAGAAAAAACCTACGTTCAATTTCTTACGCGACGGCACCATCTCACTGAATAGCACACCTGCTTAAACAGGTCATTGTAAAGGGAACGCTTTTCGAGAGAAAGCTAGAGGTGCTTCTCGGTGGCTAGGCTATTACAAGTACAAATACAAAATGGTAGAAAAAATAAAAATGGCGAAATTTGATGCATTTCGAACTCACGGTGTGCTTGATTCAAAACGAACCTCCTAAACGCCAATCTATTTTATAACAAATCACTGAAAATTTCAAGGGTTCATTCAGAAAGGCTCTCTCATCTAAAAATCAGATAGAGGCAATTAGTTAGGAAGAAAAATGCTCATGTGATTTTTGATTCACCTCAGTTGTCCTTAAGGAAAAATTTGAACGCAAAGCCATTTTGATTTTTATATTTGAAAAAAGATAAAATAGTTCGAGAAAGACAGCAAAGACATAAATTATGACCTTCAAAGTAGTACTTCTATAGAGCACTGACTGATGTGAAGACTGCTATAACATCCGGCCGTAGGTCATTTTTTCGTGCACTTTTTAACTAACACTCAATCGGTGAACGCATTTCCCATGCTCATGTTTTTCTTTTCCATAACAAAGACTATCACTCTGCCTGAACCAGACTAAACTGGGCTGTGCCATAAAAATTAACCACAGTAATATTTACTGCTACCAGCTTTATTGCTAAATTCATCGAAACTGTGAAACGTTCTTTCTGCTCTACGAACTTCAAGTTTGCCTATGATAACTAACGTGTTATCATGATAACTGATAACTGGTAACTGGTAACTGATAACATCATCACCCACTGATAATATGATAACTAAGAAGAGCCTACTTCCATTAGAAAATTCTATCTTACGCTTTTCTACCTTATGCGCAGATAAGATCTGAAAAAACAAATTCAAGGAATAGTTGGGAAATTTTTCGAATCAACATTAGTGCAGAAAAATTGTCCTGAACAATGACATGCATCACATGATTACTCGCATTATTTAAAGTAAATATCACACACCTTTTGCATTTTATAACGATCACAAAGTGGAATTTTCTTTGATTATTCGCTGCAACACACATTTCTAATTTACGAAAGAGCAAATTAAGTGCAGTTTGCGAAATCCATTTTCAGGTTTTTTTTTGATTTTCTTAAGCAGATTGCGACGCATTTTAGCACCGAGTTTGCGCGATAGCGATGGTCGTGCACAAATTGAACACACAATTTACGATATGTTCTATCGTCGGGTCGGAATTGCAACGAACGAGACTCAAAAGAGAACCGGAGAGACAGGAAGGAGGACACCAAGAGGGCGAAAAAAAAAAGCGCGGAGAGATTCGCCTAATGAGACAAACACACACATACAAACACAGACACACAGACACACAGACACACAGACACACACACACTCTCTCCTTTGGTCAGTTTACATAAGGGAAAGTCAAGAAAAATGAGTTGGAAATCTATTAAATTATAGAGCGATGATATTTGCAAAATTGTTTAGGACCACTGCCGATTGCACCAATGAATTCATCAAAACACGTTTGTACAACAGAACAGTTTCTGAATAATTTTACTACATACAAATTTTCATTGAAGAATGAAATAGACGTCTCGAAGTGTAGGCAGCAATTCATTTTGCCGATTATATGACAAAAAAAGTAGTCTTACGAAAGACATCAATACGTGCTGTTTAAAATGAACAGATTTAGACTGTTCTTATCAAGTGCCATCCTAGCCATAGTGATTAGTGAATGGAATTACTGCTATGCTACTTGACACTATCTGTTGAAATACTGGGTTGAATTACTGCTATGTTGCACAGTTTGTTCGACAGGTTTAAAAATAAGGTCACATCAAATTTACAAACAAAAAGAACGTTAAAAGTTTAATCCAATATTGATAGAGGCATGCTCATGCACGGTCCGAATATGTAAAAACACGCCAATTTTCTAATCGCTTAGCTTCGACAATCGGTCAGTTTTTTAACTTCGGTCAGCCCAGTTGACCATCGATGGTGTGTCAACGATTCTTGCGTACGCGTATATAAATATTTGCTCATTTTAACGATTTTGTGCTTTACGAACTAACGAAAACTAAGTTAAACGAAATGGAGAAATGTTTTAGAAACGCTTTTTTCGAAACCACTGCTTTAAATCATTGATATGACGAGATGAAATTCGAGGTAAGGAGTCGATCGGTTTGTGGGACGGAAATGATTACGCAACTCTTGTGTTGTGAAAAGTAAGTGCTAGGAATGGAAGTAGGGAAGAATGGGAATTTTAGGTGCGTTTATAACAATCTTCTCTCCTCCACCATCCCACCCTCATTTAGATGTGAGATCAACAGGTCGAACTTTATAATTGACTGATCACGTTGGTCGAAAATGAATCTTCGAAGAACATTTCCGGGACGATTTGCTCGTGACCAATGGAAACAAGAGAAACATTCTACCGATTTCTCTACCAGTTCCGGTTGAGCAACGGTGAAAATCACTCGTTCCTTAGAAATCATTCGAGCATCTCTGGCATTCTGTGCAACGTTCGACCTGATTGCATGTATAACAAAGGTACACATCGATTTGGCATCTGGTGCGTGTTTGCACTTATGGCATTGCAACGTTTCTGATGATGTTCATAGTATTTGCATTTCAAACGCGTCGCATAAATACGCATATGATGCGTATACATGGATAAGTAACATAGCCCTATATTGTACATTTGAAATGCGCCGCGAGAGGTGTTACGTGGTAGCATCTAGTACAAGAGGGAGGGGGGCGGGGGGGGCGGATTGCGAATTTTAGGTTGATTTTTAGGGTTGATATGTTGGGTTGATGTCTCATCATTAGTCGTGCCCAAAAGTTAAGCAGCCGCTGAATGATAACCTATTTGTTGATACAATCAAACGTTTCATTTGGTTTTACCGCATAATTATAGTAGTTTTATGAAACCAAGTTAATAAGCTGCCGGTGGCAGGTATACAGTAAGACCTTCTCCCATCTCTACCTCCTTATCCCCCCCTCCGCCTCTCTTCGATCCCCTCCCCGTTTGGTGCAGTTTCCGAAATTTCCATTGCAACGTTTCTGATGATGTTCATAGTATTTGCATTTCAAACGCGTCGCATAAATACGCATATGATGCGTATACATGGATAAGTAACATAGCCCTATATTGTACATTTGAAATGCGCCGCGAGAGGTGTTACGTGGTAGCATCTAGTACAAGAGGGAGGGGGGTGGGGTGGGGCGGGGCATGCGGATTGCGAATTTTAGGTTGATTTTTAGGGTTGATATGTAGGGTTGATGTCTCATCATTAGTCGTGCCCAAAAGTTAAGCGGCCGCTGAATGATAGCCTATTTATTGATACAATCAAACGTTTCATTTAGTTTTACCGCATAATTATAGTATTTTTATGAAATCAAGTTAATAAGCTGCCGGTGGCACGTATACAGTAAAACCTTCTCCCATCTCTACCTCCTTATCCCCCACTCCGCCTCTCTTCGATCGCCTCCGCGTTTGGTGCAGTTTCCGAAATTTCTTGGATATCATTATTTTCAGAAAATGCCTGCAAGTGATTGATCTTTGGAATAAACATGATGAGCGACCATTTTTTGAGCAAATTTTTGCGAATTAGGAATATTGGCCGAGAAAAAGGTTTAAAATATTGAAGTAATTCGTAACTGAGAAATATGAAAGACACCATAACGGGTCGAAAGATTTTCCACTTTGGGTTATTTCAAACGAAAAGTTTTGAAGTTTTCAATTTCTTCCAATACTTATAGACCATGAAATTGTGGATCACCGCTTACGGGGCATGCGGATTGCGAATTTTAGGTTGATTTTTAGGGTTGATATGTAGGGTTGATGTCTCATCATTAGTCGTGCCCAAAAGTTAAGCGGCCGCTGAATGATAGCCTATTTATTGATACAATCAAACGTTTCATTTAGTTTTACCGCATAATTATAGTATTTTTATGAAATCAAGTTAATAAGCTGCCGGTGGCACGTATACAGTAAAACCTTCTCCCATCTCTACCTCCTTATCCCCCACTCCGCCTCTCTTCGATCGCCTCCGCGTTTGGTGCAGTTTCCGAAATTTCTTGGATATCATTATTTTCAGAAAATACCTGCAAGTGATCGATCTTTGGAATAAACATGATCAGCGACCATTTTTTGAGCAAATTTTTGGGAATCAGGAATATTGGCCGAGAAAAAGGTTTAAAATATTGAAGTAATTCTTAACTTAGAAATATGAAAGACACCATAGCGGGTCGAAAGATTCTCCGCTTTGGGTTATTTCAAACGAAAATGTTTTGAAGTTTTCAATTTCTTCCAATACTTATAGACCATGAAATTGTGGATCACCGCTTAAAAGATCTCGTGTTGTTTTACGAATATGGTTATTCTTGCTTAGAGCCACTTCTGCACCAAAAAAAAAGTGACTGGGCTCACAAAGTCAGTGCTCGACCACTCCTAACATCATCCTCATAACCCTAACGAAAAGTTCGACATCATTTTCAGGTTACAAAAAATGAAATCTGAAAGACGATTCGGTATGGCAAAAAGAATTGATCTCGTGATCGCTTTTCTAGCTAGCGCTAAATATCGGCAATTAATTAGCGCAATATTGCCACACATATGTGCTAAAGCGCTGTAATTAGCATTCGAATTATTATTGCTTGCAGTGATCGTTAGCATTGTCGACCGTTCTTTGTCGCTTATATTAGAAAACAGCGAACAATAGCAGTTAAAATATGCACTTTGAAAACTGTACTCGACTGCAAAGATTGAGCGCTGACATGTCAAACAAATGACCCTTCGCGACGAAAGTTCATTGAAACGATTGTTTATTGTGATCGTATCACTTATCAAAAACGTATTAATTCTGATATTTACAGATATGATATGCTATCGATCAAGTGTGGTATTCCGCTGAATCGTTGTGATCATGTTCTCCGATCGTAGCAATCGCTCCTTTAAAGCATCTTGAACGTCTTCATGTCTTTTGACAAGGCAACCCATAATGACGATCGGATTAGTGTATGTGCTTATCAATGAATAGGTTGTTATTAATGCCGTCATTTGCTTGTTTGCCCAAACCAAAGCCGTTTGTTCGATGATCGTTGGCACAACGTAAAACACAACTGTGAACGCACATGAGATGCACATCGTTACGGTGAGTCGTTGTTGTCGCTTCGCGAAAACAGTCAACGCCAATGAACCCTAAAATCGACATATGTGATCACTTAGTCAGTTCCAGACAGAACTGTAAAAAGGGCGATTGGATTCTTGCGGCGGAGTAGCGCAAAAAAAGAAACGAGTGAAATCACAAGAAGGTGATCAAAACTTTGATATGATTGAAATGATAAATTTTATATTCTAGTGATCGCTGATTTATTTTCTTCTTTTTCCTGCCAAGTTGACAGCACTCACTGTTGTGATCAAATTTTAAAATAATTCGAGTCCTGGATTTAGCGATAACAGCCAAAGTCATCCACGCTCGCTTGTACTTTAAATCCAACACAACTGATATATGACAGTTTCCGTTGAGGGTTTAATATTCCCGAAATGAGTTCTCATGGCGTGCATGCAACATGCTCTTCCATGATCCGAATACCATTTATCATAAACTTCCAGCAGATCATTACGAAAACAAAACCATTAGTACATCTATGATATGAACGAACATCTCATATGCACTACAGTATAGCGACAATATTTTACCAATGACGTTTCGGTAATATTACCATTGTCGAATGAAAGGCAATTGATAATTGTTTGTTTGATTATAGCATAGCTAACGAAACGATTTCAGCTTAAGCTGATACTTTACTCTTCCATTATGATGTTATTAGCGCTGTTTGAGTAATCAGTTTTCATCGCCATACGATATTTCTCAGCAAGAAATATTTTTTCGATACTGTAAGGTAAAATTTCTTGTTTTGTCCCCAACAAACGGATAACGAATTCGCCAAATATCTTGTTATTTCTCTTCCAAAACCATATATGTAACAAAGTTCATCTGTTTGGCCAACGATAAGAGCATCTAAGTTTAGAGACGTACGGTACGTTGGTGACTCATGGATGGGGCTCATGAAACTGTGAAAGGCATACATAATTGCTTCTGTTCGTATTCCACTTTCGACGTGCGATGACGAAAACGATGAAATATAGCACAACGCTGCTGGTGGCAAAGAGTGTACGCAGAGATGCCATATAGGTGACATATTGTGGCTGAAGGCTTTCCGCATTCCTGTGCAATATTTATCATCCAATACGTGTGATACAGAGTCTACCACCCGTTCCATAGCTCCTTTCTTCACAAACCCTCTTGGGATTTGGACCACCGAACAACATACATCTTTGACAATTTGTTTTCTACTTTTTCTTTTACAATATTTCGCACAATGAAAGATAGAATATAAATTGAACTGATTTTTTTAACTTTTAATAATTTTTTAAATCGATGTGCGCTAATCATTTCCCCCTCTTATAGTGTTGCTTTTCAACATAAGCAAAAAAAAATGAACTGCTTGAACGTAAGAAGAGAATTAGGGTTTTGTACTGACTTTGTACTTTCCTCTCTCCTTTATATAATCTCTCCTGGTCAATAGCCAATTCGTCTCAACGGAAAAGTAAAGATTAAAATTAAATTAAAAAGTTCTACGAATGAACTAAATTAAATTGAAATAAATTAAAATGAAAAGAGATTCTATGAAAAGGCGTATAATAGTAGCAACATAGACAATTCCATTCTAACATCATGAAAAAAACTCATTATATTACTAGGCAAAAAAAAGCGACAATCAGCGATAACTTCGCCATCATATCGTCTGTCTGATGACTAAACAAAATGCATTGTGTTCACATTTTATCACAGAGGCCCAAATCTCTATCGCATTTCGTCTAATAATATTCGTCTCTTTTTTTTCCATTCTCGATGTGGAAAAGGAAAATTTTCACTTCAAAATCTATAAAGTCGAAACAACACGACATCAGTGATAAATTATGCATTCAGCTATTTTTGATCAATATCGTAAGTCAAGTGATCGATGTCGATCGCATGAATTTCATAAGTGATCGATGTCGATCGCATGAATTTCATAAGTGATCGATGTCGATCGCATGAATTTCATAAGTGATCGATGTCGATCGCATGAATTTCATAAGTGATCGATGTCGATCGCATGAATTTCATAAGTTATAAGCAAATATAAAAATTGCATTTTTTTTTCAAATACTGCTCTTCATTGTGGCCTAATGTTTTAAAAAAAAAACTATATATTAGTATGTCAAAATTCATACCAACAGATCGGTGAATAGAGAGGCTCGTTATCAACGAATGCCGTTGCCCAGCCGACAATCATGGACAGTATCATAAATCCATGTGAAGTGGAAATCTCAAAATTAATCACCATGAAGAATCACTATTTACAAACTACTTAATTAACTTAATCAAATGTTCGCAGCAAAACATATTCGTAACACGGAAAATTGTTATTGCAACACATTTTTCTGTTATGAACTAAGATCATTAAAGCTAAGGTTGCGAAATTTAATATTATGATCCCATGTCTTTGGGCAACCTTCGTTAGCAAATTTTTGGCTGAACCCATCAGCTCAGCGGAGAAGTTACGTGCACTTAAAAGCGCTATAAAAATTCGCACAGTTCAACTCGTTGGATTGCGCAATTCATTAGCTGGATCGCAAAAGAACGGATCTTTGGGAGGAAATTTGTGCAGACAGACGGATCAGTGGATTTGATCAGCAAATCGCCAAAGTGCCCATCGCATCTGGCTGGAATTGCAGCTTGCTCATATGTCTCAGTGACGGGAGGGTGTGGGGGGGGGAATTTGGGGTCAAAGATTAGAATATCGAAATTTCTTAGCAGTGCTCTTTTTTTGAAAGCAAATTAATGAGCGCAAATTTTTTCCTAAGCTAAAAGAAGCCTACGAAGAGTTTACGCTGCAGCTAACTCCAAACGTAAGATGCTTCGGGCACTTGTGATTCACTTGCTAACATCTTTCAAAATGGCTTCAACAATTATATTATGCACTATGTAATGAATGATATCTTTATGCATTAGCCTGTACTAAGTTTACAGTTAAACTGCAATGGCATTTATTTTGCAAAAGCATTTATTAATTATTATCACAAGTTCATCCGACGGTTGGACGACAACGTCTCACCCTTTTGCGAATGATGGAATCGGCGATCTTGAAGTTAACTTTGCACTGGAGTTTACGCCATGTTCCGGTGAGATCATCAAACTTTCAAAAAATCACGAAGGAAAAAAAAGCGACGCATCGTCGCTTTTTTTTGTGTATAAGTTATAAGTTAAAAGTGAATAAGTTAAAAGAAGAATGCAGAAAGAAAAAAAAGGGAATAAAGCAACTTACAAGCAAAAGTTGAAGCGAACATGAGTTCTTATAATATGTAATCGGCATACTAACAGCGATAAGTCGATCGATGCTCGCCAGAAGCAAGACGACTGCAGACATCGGATCCGACCTTCAACATTACAGTCATTATTGCTCGAGTTTCGTTTCGAATCGTTTATCACATCCCAAAATGCTCGTGTCCTAACTGATTTGTGCTGATCGCTTTTCTTTTATGCGCTTTGAAAACTTTACGATTTCAGGAGTGCGATATGGCGACATTATCTCTGTGAGTGTATATGCGGCTCTGTCTCTTCCGTGTTTCCATTTTGAGAGCAACTAAAGAGAGAGTCATAAAATTTGATCAGTGTAATTCAGTGCCATGGAACACTTATACTCATTTTTAAGGCACTTCTCGAAGATGTTTTATCCCCTTAAAGTGAGAAATATTTTCATGCATTTTCAGCTGGTGGTTGAGTTGTGCCAACTTCATTAAATGGATTGGTGAAAAGCAAATTTCCAGTGTAATGTTTGATCATCGATCAGGTCGAGTATAGTTGGCGCAAAACTGTAAGTGATTTAGGGAATTGCCTGATTCTGTGGGTGCACTGCTAAAACGTCAACCACATCACGTACTTGGCACACATTCATTCTCATTTTTTATCATAAAACCAAGTTATTTTCAAGAGAAATTTCAAATTTTTCGGCGGAACTTTCGCAGAATCCCTCTAGATCTGTGCATTTCTTTTCGCATTTCGTTGGCTTTATTAATCGCTTTATAAATGAGCATAGCGATTCTCAAGCAAATGGCAAACGAAGACCAAGCATAAGATAAAGCACTCTTTATTTCAATACAATGACCTTTTTTCTCCTGCAAACGAGCCATTTTTGATTGCAGCCAATAGTTCTTATTGCGCACAGGTTTTGAAATGCCTTAGGGGATGATCTGTTCAATATTTTTAGCTTTTATAGTCGTAAAGGAAGCACAAAAAAACAATTGCGACGACATTTGTCAACGTTGTTCGTCTATTTGTGAACGACCGAAATATGCAGTTGTTGATAAGTTATTGCTATTAATGGACAACATAACACTTCAATGTGGTATTTCTAGCGACATATATTTTGAGGCATTGCAATAAGCAATTGCTTTTTTTTTTCATGGAATAGTTTTGAATTACGAATTGTAACTGTTAGCAGTTGCTTAATAAGCAAATGTGTTACACTGTAACACATGTCGCTATTAAACGCGTCAATCACATAGTAGATAACAAAGAAATACATTACGGCAACAAATTCATGAATAATTTTTTATTCCATTGAAATGTGTAAAACGTTATGTTTTCAATGATCTTCTAATAAAAAGTTTTCAATGATTCTAGTGGAATGATCTTCTAACGAAAAGTATAGCTGTGAATTTTGGCAGGAAAAGTTCATCGATAAATTTGAAAAAAAAAACCATTGGAAGCTTTAAATTCTCTAATGAATTCATTCGATTTTCTTGCAGAAAATTTTCTAACCTTAAAAAGAGGTCATGCGCTTGAATTAAGAAATGAACTTAAATTTTCGTTAATATATTGGCGAACTAAATTATTACCCACTTCGTTGACATCGATTAGTGAGTTTTGTTTGTTCGTCTTTACAAACATTTTGTTCACTTTGAAAACTTACCACCTATATACCTCCTAAAATTCGCTTACACGTTTTGTGCTGCTTTATTAGTTAATCAATTATGAATATTTGCTTGCGCATTGGTTGATGAAGCAATATTTACATCGATCTTCTTCATTTGTCAGCTTCCATAACTGCTTTCTAGCTAGCAAAATGACAGATGAAAGGGATCGACCGACTTAATTCAACGATTTTAAATAATATATACAGGTCGAAATGTATGGTGCTTCACCAATCTATAGGCAATTAAAATTGCAAGATTGTTTGATCGACTAAGCTGCTAGCAAAAACTGTGGAGAGTGGTTTGTGTTTAGATGATATGTCTTTTCAAACGAGTCAGGGACCAATCGGATGAATGCTATGTAGCGAATATGCAAAACTGATTTCTTGATATTAGCGAAGCGGGAAATTAATGAATGGAGATTAATGAAAACTTAATGAATTAACTTAATGGAAATATGAACGAAGCACAAGCATTGCATATTCGTTGAAAGTGCTCCCGATTTGTCTGTTACGGCAATTTGTTGTCAACATTCACTATTCGTTTTGATCACAATGGCTTCCATATGTTCGTCAGTTGTGCACCCATTTTCTGGATCTCCGAATCTCATTCTCAGTCAGAGTGAAGTGAGCTTAGCCCACAAAATGCTAACCACAAAATGCACTTCTCTATCATTAGCTATAGCTCTGGAGTAAATCGGAATGAGTTTTCTGCTTTAGTGCTAACTAAACAATCGACTGATAAGCGCTTACCACATGAAGAAAATATTCCATGGCATTAATAGGCAATAGCGTTTGCTTCTCAAGGTGAGATCGCCTGAGGCAATGATGATAAGCCTTCCAACGCCCGCAGTTAACGATGATAATCCACAAATCGCATAGGTGAAAAACTAAATTACCTTTGAATGTTTATCTCACTGAGGAAAATCGATTAAAAAGATTAAAGAAAAACAAGGCGAATTGACTGGAGAGTAGTCTCTAGCACATATCAGTGACACCGAAAAATGATCCGAATTTTTAGACTTGGCAAACTTTGCATTTCGTAAAAAATTGCTGGCTTTTATGTGAGCTAAAGGCATCAAAAGACTCTTATGAAACCTCTATTTCGCAAGTTTGCGTACAAAATAAATTAAATTTTTCTCAATTTTCACGAATTTTCACTCAATGAGTACGAAAATGCTTATCGTGCGTTTATAACTACAAAGTTAGCCATCGGTCTCGCCCGGTTCAAGTATGTCACATTTGCCCAGAAAAATATTGTATAATTTCGATCTAATAAATTTCTTTTCGTCTTTAATATCCATGATGTTCATACAAGAGAAATAGAACAGAAACTTTCACATATTTGATTTTGATTAAATCATTTTTAAAAAATCAAGGCTTATTAGCAAGTAAAATTGAGAGTAATAATGAGTATGTAAGAAGGTTAAATTCACAAAACGACATTCTTAAAAAATCTGTCGAAATATTCACTCAGTTTGATTTCTAATGTAACAGCAAGAAGGATGATTCAACAATTTAGTTAAGTACCTGTGATAATAGTATCGCGTATTTAGCCCGAAGAGCTTTCTTGCCGATCAGAGTGATGATAAGAGTGGTACTGCATATCAAAAGAATGGAACCAATGAATGCATACATCGTAAATTGAATAAGGAGTTTCATATTATCGAAATCTGATGTATGGCATGCGCAGCTAAAAATCGTTTCGTCTAGAGGATTCCATGTGATCAACTGAGAAGAAGCTCCATGGAGAACGCTACCGTATTGCGCATTTAAATGGCAAAATAACTACGAAAATTTATGGGAATTTTATTAGCTGACTACTCTTCAGATTCCTAATTTTTTTTGTAAAACATATTATAGAAGAAGTACAAGAGAGGAATAGTTCCCATATATTGCAAAGAAGTGGAAATGCATACCGGCGGCCCGGTCGGGCATGTGCTTTGGCAACCCCACTCATCATGTCAACTGTTTGCATCAATAGTATGAATTGCATTTGTAATTTAAGTGATTGGACAACCCGTAGAAAATTCCTTCACTAATTCGCTTTCATGTGGCCCCATCGGTGGAATATGCGACGTCTGTAGTTGCTGTTGTGATGGAAAAACCGCAAAATAGTCGTACGAAGTAAACTTGAACCTTGTTGTCCGATATATCAGATTTAAATATATCAGATTTTATATATCAGATTTCATCGCCCTAGCTTTAGTGTACAGTGCTTCCCAGGCTGAAGCGAACTTGGTAGTCTTAAACTTTCAGTGTACAATCAGATCAGATGGCAATGCAGATGGATGTACGCAAACATCCACGAACACACACACGCACAGCTCTACCACTATAAGCTTTAAGATGCAGTTTTGCGAAAACGCATGAATGCGCCTATTTGGTGTTGTTTTGAACCGTCGATTAGCAACCAGTATGAAAGTTGAACGCATTAATATAGTTTGTTGGTAACTCATAGAGTCATACCTTTTGTTGGTAATTCATGGAGTTATATCGTAAGTCGATAACTCATTGAGTCAACCGATGACAGATGAAAGTGCTAAGGAGCATATTAAGCGTGAATTTTGCCAGCATTTTAATCTCTTGTCATTTTAAGCTCTTGTTCATCTCAATAGCTTTCTTTCCTTTGTAACTACAAAAAAACTTCTCGGCAGTTTCTTTTTCGCAGAGATGAATGATTAACGACCGATGTGAAGCAAACATTGTTAAATATTAATTAAACAGTTAAATTCTCAGTCGTTAACGAACGGCAAAATCATTCGAGTGGGCAATCGCAAAATACTCTATTAGTGTACAAAACAAAAAACGGTTCATGAGATTTCTAATAAATACGCGTAGGAACTTAGCAATAGACACATCGAAGTGGCTCATCTAGTCCTAGATGGGTTTAAATTAAAATCAAGAATGAAAGGTTACGAGTAAGGCTTTCCTGCCTCTAAATAACCAAAAACGGCGCTTAGTCAATGAAATTTCCCAGTCATTTTTGCGGGCATTATCACTCATAAAATTTTTACGTCATGTGTGACATTATCACTCATTCAATGCCTTTAAGTTTCGCTTAGTCCTCAAAAATGTGCTGCGAGAAGATAAATTGGGGAATGAGCTTCAAATTTCGCCACAAGGGCTTCTGCCCTGAGTAGTCAAAATCCGCTTCACTTGCGCAGTGGCTGGCACTGGGTGATTGCAAAGAGGCAGACGGCTAACCGAAAGCAGTATGTATGGTCGGGCCTTCCTTTAGGCGCATCTTGCTTTCTATGCCTATCTACGATCGGACTTCATTAACCATCTCCGTTCCAAAGTTGTTATCATAAAAATGCCTTATGGTTTTTGCATATATGTTTACTCTGGCTATTAGCCAAACAATACTAAAGGCAAAGGTCCAGGCAAAACGCATTAGCCAATTGGTTGCATAGCGCTCAATGAACAACGAAACGCGTTCATCATATGTCAGTATATCCGTCATTATTATTAGCATGGGAATGAGATAAGTTCCCAACGAGTTGGGAAACACTCTTGCCAATCACACCTCTCAAATAGTTAACAGGTCAGCTCATTAAGACTAAGGTGTCTCATTAAGATTCGTTAAGATTAAGAAGACTAAGGCGTCAGCTCATTAAATCTATCATCAACAATTCTACGCATATAGCAGTTCTCTTTCAGCGTTTGACCTCCTCAGACGAGTCGAAGCTCACAACTGGAAGCAAAGTTCACTGTTCCAAAAAGAACAACCTATTGTATGCTTCTGAGAGCGACAAAGTGATGCATCCGGGATTGACGCTTAATGAATGTGTCCACGAAAGGTCGAAGGAAAACGTCTAAACGATTCATTAGCCTCGATCTATGTTACTTGATCTCAACTAAAGTCCGTTGTCTGTGGTTGAAGTAAGGCGAACAACTGTGAGTGAACGGATGAGAAATACTCGGACAACGAAAAAGTGTATTATCAAGAAGAGACACCGGTACTATGATTACAAATCACAAAATGGTAAAGAAATTGCCAAAAAAACAAGTTCAGAAATATCATTACCATCAACTATCTCAAAGAAATACTGTACGAATTATGTAAGATGGTATCCATCGTATTCTGAAATATGGAACCTGGTCGCTGGCGAAATATCAAAAAAGACATTTATCTAAAATCATTAGTTTGTGCCACAATTAATTTTTATAATTTAGGCACAAATTGGTTTAGAAGAAAAACGAAAAAAAAAGAAACACTTAAAAGAGATAACTGCGACTACCTTTGTACTTGCTTATCATCCTAAAAGCGACTAGTTCTTATAAAGCACAATATGTGCTGAAAATGAGTTTAAATTAAATGCACACCAAATTTATGTAGATGTTATTATAATTTATCAGTTCACTTTTTAGCTTCTCGGTTGCGTGCGCGCGTCTCTGTATGCATCTGTTTGCTGACCTTATTACTCAGTCTAATAGAGCAAGCAATGACGTCGACTCCACTTCGAATCGCTCAAATGCCCTTTCCAATACGAAATCTTTGCGAGATCAAATTTGAACCGACTTGAGTGGTTCGGGACCATCACATGCTCATCCATATATGAGGTGAATTTAGTGAAACATTTGTACGGTCAGTTTATTGAGTGAATAATAAAAACAATGCAATTGTTATATCTGCATGTGCTCGAAGAATATTGCGAGATCCAGGAAATTCATTATGCAGAAAAAGCTCCGGATGAAAGAGCCAATCGACATGGTCATATGTTTATTTTATTGTTACGAATGTCTGAAGGTAGTTGGTTGGCCAGTGTACTCGTCTGCTGTGTCACACGAAACGATCATCTTGCCAAAGGAGATTTGTCAATGATGTTGTCTTATGGATGGGCGATTTCGTATGAAATTTTCGTTCTCGCATATCTGTTACAAATCGTTAGTTGATTTCAGAAGCTAATTTCAGAAGCTAATATCAGAAGCTAATATTCGCTTGGGTTGTTTGTTTGTATCATGTTAAGGCGTTCTGCGCATTTTCTCCACATAAGGATGTTGCATTTGCAGCCTCCATATGACGTTTTTCCATATAACATCTTCAGAGTTGGCACCGACGAAACATAAAAGCGAATGTTGTGTTGACATTGATCAAGTGCAACTACATAATCGGCTGCCATGAAAGATTTTTTACTTGTAGATTGCAGCAAAAAATACTTAACTATTTTTAGTTGATTGCTATATAACTTTAGATCAAGCATTCAAAAAATCAGTCGTATACGGATTGTTGACATTTCATCCGCAGAAGAGATTCCATACTGTGATACTGCGACTGAATCTTCGCTTAGCCGTTAGTATGGAAGTATTGAAGCGAGATTTCTGATATGGTCTACCACTCTGCCTGTTATATATGCCTGCTAGGAGGCCCGTTAGGAAGGGCCTATGCGAAGAAGCGAACGAGTTGATATAATTGCCATAGGAATTGCTGAGCAATATGAGCAAGTAGTTGTTATCAATGACGCCAAATAGTACAAAACGATTGACCTAACAAGTGACGACCTTTGCATAACCGGAAATGCTTTCTAAACACCGCTGAAAACTAAACGGCCTTCTCGGACTGCAGATGAACGTGTTGATATAGCAGTGAGGTTTTCACAATCGCAACGGTGGTTCCCGAATGGTTCCCGATTACTTTGCCGCCAATACTTTACCTTCTCGACTGCCTTAACTCGATTACTTTTTGTTGCTTTTCGGTCAACTGGTACAATAGCTTTCGAATAGCTTGTATATGTGTAAGAGAGAAGCAGTGTAAGATAACGAGAAGAATATGTAAAAGAAGCAATGTAAGATAGATGGATGAAGATAGTTGGAAGGACAGGAAGATTAATGTTTTTCAGAATGCTGCAATTAACGACAGCTTATATGAGACGTCCCAGAAGCGTTACCCAAACACAGATGTGGCTTTTCATACGAGTTCAGAAATTTTGAGCAGATACGCTAATTCGGATGTGTCGAGTCAGTCGTCTCAGAGTGATCCCTATCCCATACAGCATCTTTCCGGAAAACGCACTGAGCAAGAAACAAATACAGCAATCGCTTCAAATGTTCCTTCGGAAGACGGTCATAAAATACGAAAAACGATGAGACATTTGCCGACCACACGTGCTGCTCAGATTTGGAACCCTAACATTACCAATCTTACTTTCAATTTGGGTGTTGTAAGCGATGAGGAATACGGTGATGAAATGGACAAAGAGGAAGGTGTGGTAACAATGAAATCTGTTGGAGAGCAAAGGAAGAGGCTTTCAATTTGGTTTGCTTTGTGCGTCTCTAATAAATAACTTTTCAAACAAAGACGGAATGCGATGTACATGTTCGATCATAATGTTACAGTTTTCGCTCTTTAAGGTTCTTTGATGGCAACAGAGAATTTTTAAAAATTCAAATGCAAAATTTGAGTGCAAACTAATGAGAGATTCAGGCCGCTGTAAATATATCATAAATCCTCACTTGTATATTTTGCACAAAATCCGAACTCCACTCGCCTTATGGATAAGTACACTGAGGCCATAGTAATTCGGAAACGTATGACGAACACTTATACGTAAGGCATTCATTCTCGTCAAGCAATACATGCTGCCAAAGTCTTCATGTCTCAGTGTGTTATAAAATGATCGATTCCTTATGTTTTTGATTTTTTACAGTTAACTTTTTATATATTTAGCATTGAGGAACAAAACAATCGTGTGCAGCAAAAAGACCAAAAAAGAAAGCTTTCCTATGCAAGATCTATGAGAGATCAACAAAACAGTCGTTAAACTAGCGCTTGTTGCAGGAAACGACGTGGATCGAAAGCTCCATTGGTTGTAGTCATAGTGCTTGTAATTGTTGTTGGCATTGTGGCTATCTCGATTGGTGGGTACAGCTATTTCGTTAGGAGACACCCAGGTAAACAGCAACAAATGAACTGAGATTTTAAGGTCTTAGCAAGTCAGTCAGAAACATAAGATCCACGTCAAACACTTATGCATATCACACTTGTCTAATAAAGCTTTTATTTGTGCATACATCGCGGGTAAGGCACGCGCAATTTGCATACCGGTAACGGGCAACTAAGTTTAACGTTTCTTGCGCCTTCACTACTTATTAATTTAAACGTTTCGGAGAAAAGATATCATGGAGTGGTAAAGATAACAAAAAAAATCATAAATTTGAATCTCGCCAATTGTTGTTCATTGGCAATAAATAGCTCATTTTTGTAACAGCTAGTTGTAAACGAGTAAAATTAGCACTTGTGTGATTTGCGCTTGGATTTTTCGATTAGTAGGAAGATGTGTTGTAACATAGCATCCCGAACGTCACGACTACAGCACCTTCAAATGTTTATCATCTCTGTCTTCCTTATCAGTTACACACCACGTTTAGTAAACTCTTCATAGATGGTTGAACAAATTATACGTAATAAATGAACAAATAAACAAGCAAATCTGATTTTAGATTTTATCGAATCGTCGCCCCATGAATGGGCACCAGAAAGCATCAGTGTGGAGCAGATAACCTACAAAGGGCCTCTTCAAATAAGACTTGATCAACCCTTTGTTATGGTTAGCATAAGTTACTTAATTTTTTAGAATGCATGTGGTGCCATCGACGATGCACCGAAACGACTGCTTTAAACAGATAGCACAAAAACAGCACTAAAAGTATCCTTGATGAGCATCATTCACCGCTGAATTGCTTGAAGGAAGAAATAACGTGGGCGCAGTCCTCCAAAAAAAAAACGAAAAGTACTTTTTGAACATATCAACGGTATCATTATTGCGCGACACATAAACACGGTCATGAAAAAAGAGGACTCTGGATGAAATGTCCACTATTTTAGGTTGGTAACTTTGTACAACCCAATTATGCCAGCTTTTGCTATAAGCCACGATATCGAGCCATTAAGGGGCGAACAAAGTCGAGCGACATGCTAACATAAATCTTTTAAACATTCACATATGCTAATCGACTGGCTTCATGAGAAGTGAATGAGCGATCAGCCGGCTGTCATTAACAATGTAAATGAGCGGGATAGATGGATGCATGATCGGTTATAGGCCAGTAATAAATATTAGTGATGAGTTTTTAAGAAGCATGAACTGGATGATGAGAAGACACCAACAATTCGTGAAGAAGATCATGTGATTTTCGATGATGCACTTAATGAAGCGTATGAAATTGGAAAGGGAATCGAAAAGATAACCGGACAACAGGTTTACTTTTTAGCACATAAACCAAATTTGGCATAACAACCAAACTGAGCATTCAAACACCTCAGCTAACTGACTCATCGCCTAAATAAATCACTAGCCGATTGCTCGTAAAAAAAAAATATGCAAATAAGCTGTGAGAAAAACAGCTGAGTTCAAATGATTAGCCAGTAATCAATACAGTTGTGAAAAAAACAATAGGATTGCCGAGTTCAGGGATGTTGAATTGTCGCCAGACAATAGGGAAGATACGATTATAACATTTCTCAACGAAGTCACAGCATGTGTCATAATGTAGGTCCTAAGACAGCCATGTACATTTTACTGTTATCACAAAATGAAGTCGAATTGTTCGAATTTTAGTGATAATTAAAAGACTGGACTTGAATTTTATCTGTTGTGAGGTGAACTTACTCAAGTATCGTGGATAAGCGATGAAATGTTGAACGTACACTGCGTATGTGCTGTGATGATGAGAATAGCAGTTCGCGAAAACGCATGGCGACGTTTATCATCGCCTTACGTATTCGACAGTACCCTTATACGTCCGGTCACACAGTTCATTTAGACTACGAATACTCGGACCAATGTAAAGGCTTGCGAACAGCTAAGAAACGTTTAGGGTTGAGACAGTTGTGTTGGACCGATGTTCTGAAAAACGGTAGTATTCACTCCCTTCTTTTTCCGAATCGCGGGGAATTAACCCTTTCGAGTTTGAGGAGTCAGTCCATTTAGGCCTCTTGGGGCTATCGAGGTGTGATTAGGTGTAGCACGAAAAACAGAAATATGACATGATGAAACGACCAGTTGGGGAACATTTTATAAATGATTTTTGAGGTTTACGAGTGAACTAACTGAAATCAACGTTAAGCAGCACCGAGGTGGGGTAACACGGCTGTGGCTTTTTAAGCAATTCTGTTTTATCACTTCCTCTCTTCTCATTCTCTTTCACGTCCTCCGTGCTTTCGGCGGTTTTCGGATGTCTATGTTCGTTTTCGTTGCATTTCGTTGCTGTATTTTGCGAGAAGAAAATTATATTTTCGTAAATTTACGTGCGCTCACCGTTGAATGTCTAGTTTCCAGTTGCCGTCCAAAGCCAAAAAAACGCTAATTATGAAAAATTTTAGGAATTAAGAAATAATCTCAAAACATTCTCATCAGTAAATTAGTCAACCTTCGTCGTTAAAATAAGACGTTTGCAGAAAGAGAAAGTAATCTCAACGCCGAGCGGCAAGACGAAATCAAAGAAGGAAGAGACGAACGCTTCACATGTTAAAAACCAAAATGCCGCAACACCGGCATCTATAAGAAGCCCAGGAACAACCAATGGCCTAAAGCCAGATTGACGCACCATTGAAGTGGAACAATTAAATGGCCATTTAATTGTTCCACTTCAGTAGTTTACGGTCAGTAAATGGTGACGTTACATGATACGTTTTTATGAATATTGACGTAATGGCAAAGGATGTGCGTAAAGCGAGATCGCTAGGGAGGGTAGGTGTTGTCAAAACACTTTTAGACGAGCCCCACTTAGACAACAAGGTTTGGGCGTTATTTTATGTGAGGTAATCGGTAAACAAGACATCGAAGGAGCAAAATGCCACTTAGGTGCTAAACATAATTCATTTGACCTTATAGACGCGTGCTGGTGTGTATGAAATATTTGCTCGAAGCGATGCATTAGCTTTGCAGGCAATAGAGATGTGGGGCAATTTTGGCTACATTTTTGCAGTTAATAACGTCAAAGAGATAACGCTAATTACTATAAGTTTAATGTTAAGGAAATGCAGACCGAGTTACGGATA
>JPKZ01004118.1:0-23538 GCA_000803305.1 Toxocara canis | reverse complement strand
AAAGGGAGAGAGGGGGGGGGGGGGGTGCTTAATTAGTGGCCTGCACCCGTCATCATACAGATACCGAACGCGTCAAGATGTTAGGACTAGCCGAGGAAGTTTCCACGCCTGAACTGTTTCCCAGCAGTTGTTTCTTTTTAATTGTGCATTTGATCTTCTTCGTTCATCCTTGAAGGGAAAACGCATGTTAGATTTTGAGCTGCTGACGAGGCACTATTTCATTAGTGATGTATTGTATCGAAGTAAATTCGCTAGCATTTTCCCTTTTTTTAAAAATATTGTTTGTTTGATTATGTCCCGCTGAAATATCACACTGTAATTGTTGATGAAGAAGTGAGGCAAGATTAAAGCAAACGAATTATCATCATGGGGCTTCACCGAATTTTGGGATTGACCTGGGAATTTACGTAAACATGTCTGCTAATTATATAAATCAATTTTTCTTGCTGTAATTGCTGAGGTTCACTGATTGAAAGTAACAGTTTTGCCGTAATACGTTTTGCGAATGCAGATTTCTGAAGCAGGAAGTCATGATACACGCTCTCCTTCTTCCCATCCACTTCCCCTCTTCTCCTCCCCCTCCGCGCTCTCTTCAAATCGAGGGGTTATCGTCGAAATTCCTAGGCCTATTTTTTAGCCGAGGTCGGCACAGGTCCAAGAAAGTGACAAAAATAGTGTCGAAAAGAAGCAGAAGGGGTAAAAAGTATTGAAGGAAGATTGAAAATAAGGTCGTCGAATAAAATGCAGCCAAAATTGAGGTTGTGGCCAAGTCACGAATTTAGATTGTTGGTAAGCTTATACATGCGTCCCTGTGCTCCCTTGCCTTCCTATCCATCCATGGTACTGGCAATAACGCCTGACGAAGGTAGACTTCCTTAATCCATTGTTTGTTAGTGAAATCAGTTGTCCACTTGGAATATTACTCAATGCGCCTTTTCTTTACCTTGTTCAGTTTGATTACTTATTGTATTAGGAGGTGAAGAAAGAAATTCGACCAGCTCGTCTCGTAAACCTGTTGTATCTGGCGAATGATGTCATACAGAACAGTAGAAGACAGTGCCCGGATTTTATGGCTCTCTTTTATGGCGTCCTTGAGCCTGCGTTCAAGTTAGTTAAACTTTTTTTTTTTTGCTTTTCACGCGAAATGAATGAGCGTCATGATCGTATTGATCGGTCTTAACCTGGTGGTGCCCTAAGGACGTAGGAAAAGAAGTATGCGTGAGTTTGAGGTTAATAGACATCTTTTGATACATGAACGCCTAGGCAATCACATATTCATACTTCCTCCCTATCAGTGATACGGCGCCCATTTATCAAAGCTTTTCTGTGGTGTTGTGTGAGACGCGTGGATTGGTTGGGAAAGTGATTGTTGAGGTGATCTTCCTTAAAGCTTTTCGATAAGTGTCAGCAACGCATTACCAGTGTTCCTCGCCATTTTATTTGTGTTGAATTAATTACTTTTTTTTTTGGAAGAACTGACGCTTGTTTTGTATAGAAACGCTTAATTTTTGGTTGTACTTTTTGCCTTCTTGAGGATATCCACTTTATTTCTTCGGTTCCCCCAAATGGAGGTGAGAAATTTATTTATGCTTTGTTGTCATAAGATATTTCTTTTACAGTGTTTCTTTTCAGACATGTTAGTATGCATGCGGACAGTCAAGCGGTGGTTGCATTGAAGAAGATCCTACGTGTTTTTCGTGAGCGTCAAATCTATGCGCCGCCCAAGATCGACCGACTGACAGCGGTGGTTACCTCGACACTAACTGGCGTCCGTCTAGTGGAATTCAATGTGGATCTGGGCGGTACACCTGGGGATGCGTCCTCGCGACTTCGGTTGACGCCTACAACACCCCCGCATGCTGGCAAGCTAGCCGCCGATTCTCCACAAATTTCGACACCGGTCGACGAATCACCAGAACCGAAAAGAGTCGGTTTTATTAACCTGTTAAGGGTGCTCTAAGCTACAGCTGTGATATAGATGCAGAGAGGAATGAAAAATTGTGCGCGAATAGGAGGAAAGAGTTAAGTTTGATATGTTTGCAAAACCTGCTTGTTCCACGCAGCTTGAGTACCAGCTTATCTGAATGTTTCGGAGTGGGGAGAGGTTGAGACTAGTGGTAAGCCGGCAAATGTTTTGATTGCCGAAAATTGTAGGGTTTATTGTCATATTGATATGGTCACTTGCCAGAGTGAAGTTCGTTTGTGCCTATAAAGAATTTGACTCTTTTACAGATCCTGTTCAGGAAGGCATTTACGGATTACCTCACTCAGTGACTACGGCCGCTCTTTCACAGATGCCCAAATATTTGACTTGGCACTTAAATTCAATATTTTTTGAGTTCTGTTGAGCTATGACCAGTAAAGAAAAGATGATGGGCACTTGTCCTTCTTGCTCTTGTTCTACAAACTTCCCAACTTTCGAGTAGTGTGGCACGGGGTGAGTGGGCTGTATTTCATCGTGCAATTGAACAAGAAATGAATCGTTATTCCGGAGAAGTGGAGCGCCTCGGAAAGTTAAGTTGCATAAGGATGAGGAATTTATTGCGATCAGGCACATCACAGCAGAAAGAAGTGATTTTCGGTGAGAGGGCGAGCGGATTGGAAAATCGTGAGAGCAAACGGCTATGAGATTCTGCAAAGCACCTTGAGTTTTTATTATATTATCATCTGCAAATATTTGTTCTAGCGTATGGAGGAGGAATGCGGTTCAATACTAGGCGGTCTATTTGCAGAGCCGTGTGGAGAATTTCGATTTCAAAGCGATGACGCAAACGGCAGATGAACTGTTGACCGTACTTAAGAAATTGGAAGATCCTCCTTCCGCTGACGCTGATACCAGGTAGAATATCGTTTTTTTAAATGGGTTATTCCAAGTGTATGGTATGAGTGAAGTTGAGGTCATCATTGCTGTGTCATTCATTTTAAATTCGGCTCATAACTTTTTTCTAAATCCTTTGAAAGACTGTAATGAGCGGTCATTTATTTTTAATTTTTCCAACTCAAATTGTATATAGTGAAGCGCGCATGAACTTAAAGAGCAGTGGACAATCAGGTTACTAAGTGCATTGTAACGGCGTATTTGAAGGCGAGAACGGAAATGGATGTAAGTCGACTATATGCCTCCATGGAAGCGTAAGCCAGTGCTCATAAGAACGTTGATAAAGGTTTGCAAAGTTTGATTGGTAGCGAGGTGGGACTCATTGGTGATGTTGCAGGCAGTTGATTGCATCATTTCCTGAGTCGATTGCAAATCCATCGTTACTGAAGCCCATAAAGAGAGAGGCTGAGGCTAGAGCACTCAAGGAGAAAATCGAGGAGGCTGAACCTGTTGTCAAGGAATATTGTGAAAGGTAGTTTTCAGTGATCGAAATATGAGAACTAGTTTATCGATGTAGTTATCAGCAAGTTAAGTTTTTCATAGAAAATGCCTTAATTGTTCAAAATACAACTGCTCCAGCACAGGTACTTTCCCGATTCAGTAATGTCTAAAAGTATCCGCGTTGTCTGTACTTCTTTCCTCCTCTCCACTTTGTTTTATGGTCAGAGTATAGAGGTTTTTTTCTTTTTTTTAGAAAGGAATAGAACGTCGTATTGCTACCCAAAAATCGAACAAGGGTAATTGTGTCAAGTGTGACTATCCGCAGTTAAGCGCTATTAAATTGGAGCAGCAGAAGAGCATGAATTTGACCAGCAAAAAAACAGTAGGGGCTTGATATGTTTGCAAAACCTGCTTGTTCCACGCAGCTTGAGTACCAGCTTATCTGAATGTTTCGGAGTGGGGAGAGGTTGAGACTAGTGGTAAGCCGGCAAATGTTTTGATTGCCGAAAATTGTAGGGTTTATTGTCATATTGATATGGTCACTTGCCAGAGTGAAGTTCGTTTGTGCCTATAAAGAATTTGACTCTTTTACAGATCCTGTTCAGGAAGGCATTTACGGATTACCTCACTCAGTGACTACGGCCGCTCTTTCACAGATGCCCAAATATTTGACTTGGCACTTAAATTCAATATTTTTTGAGTTCTGTTGAGCTATGACCAGTAAAGAAAAGATGATGGGCACTTGTCCTTCTTGCTCTTGTTCTACAAACTTCCCAACTTTCGAGTAGTGTGGCACGGGGTGAGTGGGCTGTATTTCATCGTGCAATTGAACAAGAAATGAATCGTTATTCCGGAGAAGTGGAGCGCCTCGGAAAGTTAAGTTGCATAAGGATGAGGAATTTATTGCGATCAGGCACATCACAGCAGAAAGAAGTGATTTTCGGTGAGAGGGCGAGCGGATTGGAAAATCGTGAGAGCAAACGGCTATGAGATTCTGCAAAGCACCTTGAGTTTTTATTATATTATCATCTGCAAATATTTGTTCTAGCGTATGGAGGAGGAATGCGGTTCAATACTAGGCGGTCTATTTGCAGAGCCGTGTGGAGAATTTCGATTTCAAAGCGATGACGCAAACGGCAGATGAACTGTTGACCGTACTTAAGAAATTGGAAGATCCTCCTTCCGCTGACGCTGATACCAGGTAGAATATCGTTTTTTTAAATGGGTTATTCCAAGTGTATGGTATGAGTGAAGTTGAGGTCATCATTGCTGTGTCATTCATTTTAAATTCGGCTCATAACTTTTTTCTAAATCCTTTGAAAGACTGTAATGAGCGGTCATTTATTTTTAATTTTTCCAACTCAAATTGTATATAGTGAAGCGCGCATGAACTTAAAGAGCAGTGGACAATCAGGTTACTAAGTGCATTGTAACGGCGTATTTGAAGGCGAGAACGGAAATGGATGTAAGTCGACTATATGCCTCCATGGAAGCGTAAGCCAGTGCTCATAAGAACGTTGATAAAGGTTTGCAAAGTTTGATTGGTAGCGAGGTGGGACTCATTGGTGATGTTGCAGGCAGTTGATTGCATCATTTCCTGAGTCGATTGCAAATCCATCGTTACTGAAGCCCATAAAGAGAGAGGCTGAGGCTAGAGCACTCAAGGAGAAAATCGAGGAGGCTGAACCTGTTGTCAAGGAATATTGTGAAAGGTAGTTTTCAGTGATCGAAATATGAGAACTAGTTTATCGATGTAGTTATCAGCAAGTTAAGTTTTTCATAGAAAATGCCTTAATTGTTCAAAATACAACTGCTCCAGCACAGGTACTTTCCCGATTCAGTAATGTCTAAAAGTATCCGCGTTGTCTGTACTTCTTTCCTCCTCTCCACTTTGTTTTATGGTCAGAGTATAGAGGTTTTTTTCTTTTTTTTAGAAAGGAATAGAACGTCGTATTGCTACCCAAAAATCGAACAAGGGTAATTGTGTCAAGTGTGACTATCCGCAGTTAAGCGCTATTAAATTGGAGCAGCAGAAGAGCATGAATTTGACCAGCAAAAAAACAGTAGGGGCTGTTTTCTAGATCAGGAAGTTTATGTTTTATGAAGGGCATCCGCTGATGAGGTATAGTGCTTGGGCTGCCGTCGACTTATGGTGTATCACGAACGAGGGCAGTTTGAGACAAATGTTTAAAGCAAAACAAAGTTGAATGTTGCAATGAACTGTGTCGATCAGTGAATTGTCCTACTTATCGATTTTTTTGCTGTTATCCCAAATTATGATTGTAATAAGCTTCTGTCATTTTTGTTATCACAGTTGTGATCAACTGTAAGTGTAACAGTGAGAATGTGCAAACAGGTATTTCGTAAACCAACAGAATATTTCTTTCAGAAACGAGTGAAGAAAACGTTTTTCTTATGTCAAAGGCAGTAAGATTTTGCCTTTAAATTTGTTTTATGCAAGGTAGGGTAGCATTTCCCTTTGAGTTTAACCGAAGCTGTCAAAATTTTTAATATAAAGTTAGAGAAAAAGGTTGAGAATAACGTAAAGAAATTTTAAGACAAATTTTGAATGATTTGTTCAGGCTAGTTGAGGAAATGGGCGAACGGCGCAACGTGCAGCGGCTGATGAGCGACTATATCGAATTCTTGAAGGCAGACTCGCTGCGAAATGAGGAACTGTTGAATTCAGTGAAGGAGAAGTTCGCCAAACTCGACAATGAAAAGGCTGCGGTTCGTTTTACTTTGCATTTTTTTTGGATCGTTTTACTGTTCCTTAGATGTTATTACTAGTCTGATGGTCTAGCCAGAAAGCTAAGGCAGTGCTGAGCTGCAAAAACACTAGGAGCAGTAACCTATCGTTTGAAGCAGTAAGGGGAGTGATGCGGATGTAGGATTCAGCCCCCTCCTTCCCGTGCTTCACAAGAGGGATTGTTTAGAGTCCATGCGGAGTGATTTCTCTTAGAGAACTTTGGCTTATGCGTGGCTCTACACACTGGGCTATGAAACAAATTTATTTTCTGTTGATTGCAGGTGAAGAAGCATCTGGAATCGTTACCCGATTTGAGCGATATTCCGGCCGACGCACTCACTCCGTTGCCGTCGCTGAGCGAGCTCTTCAAGAGCAGCAATAGCAAGGTGACATAGCATCGCATAGCGATCGAAGTATGCACCAATCTGTATTCGACGAGTGACGGAGTGCTTTCTTTTCGCGCATCAGTGAATCGTTTGTACTCTTATGGATCGCTGGGCTATTCGATGGTTTTGTCACGTGGGTATTTGTTCATCCATTTAGTTAAAGTTAACGTACCACCTCGTTGATGAGCTGTGACTGCATGTGTCATCCTTGCAGAAAGACGCCTAAGTGACTAGTCCTTTTTTCATGTTTAAAGGAAAGATAGCTGACGATCGGCTTCTGTCATTTAACCGTATCTGCTTGGCGGTATTCGCCTGCCAGTAAATCGCCTGTAGCTGGAAATCGCAAATTTGGTTGTAGGGAGTTGGCTATCTGTGGTGTACCACATTATTCGTTTGCGTTTGTGGTTCCCTAATGGACGGCGAAACTGCTAAATGCGTCTATTAAATATCTGGTTTAATTCGTGCTATGTTGACTCCGATCCACGATAGAGCTAAATGCACAGCAATAGTCATATCGGACGTCTCGAAGTTTGCAAATGCGTTTGGGTTGGGTACTGCGTGTCTTAGCGTGCTGTTCTATTGTTGTATTAGTTTGCGTTTTCTGTGACTTTCTGAAAAGTGCTACTTGGAGTGGGCAACAGGGAAGGGGAGGGAAGATGCACATTCAACAAGAAATGATCTTTTTTGTGTGTAAGGGATTTCATCAGATGTGCTTTCTACATTTCATCTTACCTTATGACTAACGAAGCAAATCTGCGTTGAATCAGTTCTCTCCTGAAAAGTTCAACGCACATTTTTATGGGGTCCTTTCTTTATACAGTCACATGGGCGCCGTATATCAAGCGAAGAGGGTACTTTGTGGTTAACGTTTTTAATAGCTATGCCAGCATTTTATATGTAGTAAGGAGAGTATTTGAATATACTATGTAAATTGACCGTTAAATGTAGCATGTGGTTGCCGCGCTAAGGATAGCACTGTTTATGTTCATGTATATGTTCAGTTCAGGGAGCACAGTTAATACTGAGAAAAACAAACCCTCCCACCCTACCGTTGCGCTGTGCCCATGTAAAAAAAAAAGATTGCTGCTGTTGAAGTTAATTTTGATGAGGAAGGGAGGGGTAAGAAGATGAGAAGATGAAAGGAGGTTTGCTTTGAAGTTGAGTAAATGGGAGTTTTGTTAGTGACCAAAAAATGGTGTTAATGGGGTTCTGCTCCGATAAACGTTCATTTAGATTTGTAGTTTGGTGAACTTGCTCATTTTTAGCATATGGCTTAGTTGGTTAGGGAAGCTGCGCTTCACCCTCACTATTTTTTAAATCTTTTTTTGCTTGATGAGATCTGTTCTTATTGTTTTTTTGTTATGTTGTTGTTTTGCTTCTTCAGTGTTGATTGTCGAATGTTATCCCAAATATGACTATATTTGTGCTAGCGTTTGTAGTGGTGTTAAATTTTCAGGTATTGGGCAGATTGTGTGATATGTGCTTGATTGATTTTAACACGTTTCCTTGCAAAAATGGTTCATCACCAAATAGAATCAAAATTCAAACAGTGTGTTTTGCACATTTAACTTTAATATCACGTTCTCATTCATATTAATTTCTGTTATTTTATACTTGTTCCCGATACTGTACAACTATGCGCTTTGTATTTGGCTGATAAACATGTTCGTTTTAAGGCTCATCGATCGGATATGTGTTGTATTAGTGAGTGCTAATTGAAACAACGTCCGATTTCGCTGCCCTTCTCGTCTGATTTTGGATGACTTTCAGCGCGATGTTGAGGCCTAGAATCCCTTCATTCTCTTTTACATGTGCAACATTATTTTTTGCGCTTTTCTGGTTACGGCAGTGCATTCTTCGAAAGGGTAATTCGAGGCTCTGCTCTGTTGAAAGGGAAGGGGGGAGGGGCATGAGGGAGATGGAGGGAGTGCGCACTCAGCGTCGTAATGAGGTTCCTGTTATGAACGTTATTTGTAGAGTGCGTTGCTCATGGGGATCATGTGTCCACTGCACCGCCTTCAGAAATTGTTCTGAAAAGTTTACCCGATTTATCTTAGCTGATTTAGTATTGAATCAGATGTTTGGTTTAGTTTTAAAAGCTTATGGTGATCTAGTTGAGGCATCGGTTCGGTGTGCATACATCAGAAACTAGGTTAGTGCTGGAATGGAATTCTCTCATCATCTCTCTCATCGATCTATATCTGTCTTATGGAGTGAACCATTACCGGTTCAGAGGTATTATGCGTTTTCTTTTCTTTGGTTTAATCAAGTCGTGTTAGGTGAAGTTGAGGCTCAATTAAAATAAGCGATGCTTATGCAAAGTTGAGATTTGAGAAACGAGTGTTTGCCATAACATAACTTACCGATAGAAAAAACACCTGAAAGTTTTTATTTTAGAATGTATCCAAGTTGCTTAGCAGTTCATTTATTTCCAGGTAATTTTGCCGACTTTGCCGTTGAGTGTTGGCCATAACAACAGTTGCAGAACGTAGTTGATACAGCATATTGTTTTGATGGATCCAGTTGATAGATTCGCTGCTTTTTGATTTTTCTATTCCGGACCACCGCTTCCGATGTCAATCACTACTACACTTCCCCATCGGGGCCCGTGAATCCGGCTAAATTGGTCCCCCGGGGAATTCTTTCCTCCTCTTCCCCTCCTCTCCGCCCTTCCTTTGGGCAGCATCGTTACTGGACCTCTATGGGTCATACATAATTCCATAGAAGCTTCTTTTGACCGATTGCTTGTCTTTATTCGGAGTTTTCTTTGAAAGTTTCTTTATCTGATGATGCAATCGCTGTGCTGAAGGTTTACAAGTGCATGTTTCTAGTTTATTTTAAGAGTAAAATGTCCATATCGTTTTTGTGGTTCAGAACCGCAATTAACCGATATCGGAGCGGTGTTTTCATTGAATATGCAAGTTTAATTTTTTTGGTTGCCCAGAAACGACAACTTAATCATTGTTGAGGGATGCGAAAGTTTTACTTTCTATGAACGTAATCGCTTTTGGTCGCATGAAACAGAGAACATGTGTCCACTGCACCGCCTTCAGAAATTGTTCTGAAAAGTTTACCCGATTTATCTTAGCTGATTTAGTATTGAATCAGATGTTTGGTTTAGTTTTAAAAGCTTATGGTGATCTAGTTGAGGCATCGGTTCGGTGTGCATACATCAGAAACTAGGTTAGTGCCTTTTTGGAATTCTCTCATCATCTCTCTCATCGATCTATATCTGTCTTATGGAGTGAACCATTACCGGTTCAGAGGTATTATGCGTTTTCTTTTCTTTGGTTTAATCAAGTCGTGTTAGGTGAAGTTGAGGCTCAATTAAAATAAGCGATGCTTATGCAAAGTTGAGATTTGAGAAACGAGTGTTTGCCATAACATAACTTACCGATAGAAAAAACACCTGAAAGTTTTTATTTTAGAATGTATCCAAGTTGCTTAGCAGTTCATTTATTTCCAGGTAATTTTGCCGACTTTGCCGTTGAGTGTTGGCCATAACAACAATTGCAGAACGCAGTTGATACAGCATATTGTTTTGATGGATCCAGTTCATAGATTCGCTGCTTTTTGATTTTTCTATTCCGGACTACCGCTTCCGATGTCAATCACTGCTACACTTCCCCATCGGGGCCCGTAAATCCGGCTAAATTGGTCCCCCGAGGAATTCTTTCCTCCTCTTCCCCTCATCTCCGCCCTTCCTTTGGGCAGCATCGTTACCGGACCTCTATGGGTCATACATAATTCCATAGAAGCTTCTTTTGACCGATTGCTTGTCTTTATTCGAAGATTTCTTTGAAAGTTTCTTTATCTGCTGATGCAATCGCTGTGCTGAAGGTTTACAAGTGCATGTTTCTAGTTTATTTTAAGAGTAAAATGATAAGATGATAGCGCTAGCCGACTAATGAAGATGAACGCGGCATTTCCTAAAAGAATTTTCTCATAAGCACATATGCGTAGCAGCAATTACTGGAATTTATGGATGAATATTCTCATTTTCTTAATTTTGTTCGTATCGTTTATTTGTCGAGAATGTGCTAATTTGGTCTTGTTTTATTTTTCTTAATAAAACTAATGATTGTTGCGCTCGGCTAAAATGAATGATCAATCGTTTAGTCTGCATTTCATTCCCATTTGTTCTGTTTGTAGTTTTTATTGACTAACTAGTTGCGGAAGTGATTATTTGCAATTGGTTGCTTCAAAATTAGTCTACTTCTTTTGTATTTATTTTTTCTTAGCACTCGAATTCCTCCGATCGTTATTCTTTTGTAATTTTTATGCATATTCCATTTTTTTTTTTTTCAACATTCTTATATCTTCTACGATACAATAGTTTTTCCGTTTGGACGCACAGATTCTAATTCGTTTTAGGAGTACTTATGGATTCAAATTGGCATCTCCATCGGTATTCCAACGAATTTTTATTTTATCCATCTCAGCAGTGCGGATTCCACTTCGAAAAAAATTTCTAGAAGTGACGCATTAAGATATTTTCAACGAAATAGGTACATGACCATTTTGTTTCTATGAGTTCATTGATGGCGAGAAATACAAAACGCTGAGACGATGAGTTAATTAGTACGGGAAATTAATATTATGTGGAAGGGAAGCTATATATTTCTACGAACAATTGCCTCTGAATTAATTAATGTTTTTTTTATTTTTTATTTTTTGAATCGAGATTGTTATAGGTTATGTGAGTTATTGACAGTTGTATGATGCCTTATAGTATTCAGCATTTTCCACGCTTATTTCCTTTCCTGTTTAGGACAAATGTTTAAAGCAAAACAAAGTTGAATGTTGCAATGAACTGTGTCGATCAGTGAATTGTCCTACTTATCGATTTTTTTGCTGTTATCCCAAATTATGATTGTAATAAGCTTCTGTCATTTTTGTTATCACAGTTGTGATCAACTGTAAGTGTAACAGTGAGAATGTGCAAACAGGTATTTCGTAAACCAACAGAATATTTCTTTCAGAAACGAGTGAAGAAAACGTTTTTCTTATGTCAAAGGCAGTAAGATTTTGCCTTTAAATTTGTTTTATGCAAGGTAGGGTAGCATTTCCCTTTGAGTTTAACCGAAGCTGTCAAAATTTTTAATATAAAGTTAGAGAAAAAGGTTGAGAATAACGTAAAGAAATTTTAAGACAAATTTTGAATGATTTGTTCAGGCTAGTTGAGGAAATGGGCGAACGGCGCAACGTGCAGCGGCTGATGAGCGACTATATCGAATTCTTGAAGGCAGACTCGCTGCGAAATGAGGAACTGTTGAATTCAGTGAAGGAGAAGTTCGCCAAACTCGACAATGAAAAGGCTGCGGTTCGTTTTACTTTGCATTTTTTTTGGATCGTTTTACTGTTCCTTAGATGTTATTACTAGTCTGATGGTCTAGCCAGAAAGCTAAGGCAGTGCTGAGCTGCAAAAACACTAGGAGCAGTAACCTATCGTTTGAAGCAGTAAGGGGAGTGATGCGGATGTAGGATTCAGCCCCCTCCTTCCCGTGCTTCACAAGAGGGATTGTTTAGAGTCCATGCGGAGTGATTTCTCTTAGAGAACTTTGGCTTATGCGTGGCTCTACACACTGGGCTATGAAACAAATTTATTTTCTGTTGATTGCAGGTGAAGAAGCATCTGGAATCGTTACCCGATTTGAGCGATATTCCGGCCGACGCACTCACTCCGTTGCCGTCGCTGAGCGAGCTCTTCAAGAGCAGCAATAGCAAGGTGACATAGCATCGCATAGCGATCGAAGTATGCACCAATCTGTATTCGACGAGTGACGGAGTGCTTTCTTTTCGCGCATCAGTGAATCGTTTGTACTCTTATGGATCGCTGGGCTATTCGATGGTTTTGTCACGTGGGTATTTGTTCATCCATTTAGTTAAAGTTAACGTACCACCTCGTTGATGAGCTGTGACTGCATGTGTCATCCTTGCAGAAAGACGCCTAAGTGACTAGTCCTTTTTTCATGTTTAAAGGAAAGATAGCTGACGATCGGCTTCTGTCATTTAACCGTATCTGCTTGGCGGTATTCGCCTGCCAGTAAATCGCCTGTAGCTGGAAATCGCAAATTTGGTTGTAGGGAGTTGGCTATCTGTGGTGTACCACATTATTCGTTTGCGTTTGTGGTTCCCTAATGGACGGCGAAACTGCTAAATGCGTCTATTAAATATCTGGTTTAATTCGTGCTATGTTGACTCCGATCCACGATAGAGCTAAATGCACAGCAATAGTCATATCGGACGTCTCGAAGTTTGCAAATGCGTTTGGGTTGGGTACTGCGTGTCTTAGCGTGCTGTTCTATTGTTGTATTAGTTTGCGTTTTCTGTGACTTTCTGAAAAGTGCTACTTGGAGTGGGCAACAGGGAAGGGGAGGGAAGATGCACATTCAACAAGAAATGATCTTTTTTGTGTGTAAGGGATTTCATCAGATGTGCTTTCTACATTTCATCTTACCTTATGACTAACGAAGCAAATCTGCGTTGAATCAGTTCTCTCCTGAAAAGTTCAACGCACATTTTTATGGGGTCCTTTCTTTATACAGTCACATGGGCGCCGTATATCAAGCGAAGAGGGTACTTTGTGGTTAACGTTTTTAATAGCTATGCCAGCATTTTATATGTAGTAAGGAGAGTATTTGAATATACTATGTAAATTGACCGCTAAATGTAGCATGTGGTTGCCGCGCTAAGGATAGCACTGTTTATGTTCATGTATATGTTCAGTTCAGGGAGCACAGTTAATACTGAGAAAAACAAACCCTCCCACCCTACCGTTGCGCTGTGCCCATGTAAAAAAAAAAGATTGCTGCTGTTGAAGTTAATTTTGATGAGGAAGGGAGGGGTAAGAAGATGAGAAGATGAAAGGAGGTTTGCTTTGAAGTTGAGTAAATGGGAGTTTTGTTAGTGACCAAAAAATGGTGTTAATGGGGTTCTGCTCCGATAAACGTTCATTTAGATTTGTAGTTTGGTGAACTTGCTCATTTTTAGCATATGGCTTAGTTGGTTAGGGAAGCTGCGCTTCACCCTCACTATTTTTTAAATCTTTTTTTGCTTGATGAGATCTGTTCTTATTGTTTTTTTGTTATGTTGTTGTTTTGCTTCTTCAGTGTTGATTGTCGAATGTTATCCCAAATATGACTATATTTGTGCTAGCGTTTGTAGTGGTGTTAAATTTTCAGGTATTGGGCAGATTGTGTGATATGTGCTTGATTGATTTTAACACGTTTCCTTGCAAAAATGGTTCATCACCAAATAGAATCAAAATTCAAACAGTGTGTTTTGCACATTTAACTTTAATATCACGTTCTCATTCATATTAATTTCTGTTATTTTATACTTGTTCCCGATACTGTACAACTATGCGCTTTGTATTTGGCTGATAAACATGTTCGTTTTAAGGCTCATCGATCGGATATGTGTTGTATTAGTGAGTGCTAATTGAAACAACGTCCGATTTCGCTGCCCTTCTCGTCTGATTTTGGATGACTTTCAGCGCGATGTTGAGGCCTAGAATCCCTTCATTCTCTTTTACATGTGCAACATTATTTTTTGCGCTTTTCTGGTTACGGCAGTGCATTCTTCGAAAGGGTAATTCGAGGCTCTGCTCTGTTGAAAGGGAAGGGGGGAGGGGCATGAGGGAGATGGAGGGAGTGCGCACTCAGCGTCGTAATGAGGTTCCTGTTATGAACGTTATTTGTAGAGTGCGTTGCTCATGGGGATTTGCATTTATTATTGAAGTCGTCTGTTTTTTTTTTTGAGTTGTTCTTGAAAGCAAGATAGGATGGTCATATTAAAGTTGTTGGAGTGTATTTTAGTTTGGTTATGCAACTGCCAAAGACGGGTGAGCTTGTTTTGCGGTATGGTTCGCTTCGCTCTTTCGCCTTGATCCTCCACTTTTACCAAAACAAAAAAACGTTTCGGTATACGCGAAGGTTTTTGCACTCAGTCGAAGCCATAATTTTAGGTGCATAGGTAAGCGGGTTGCGCAGGTAGTGATTTTATTGGTTGATGATATGAAAGGAACTGATCTCTCTGATATCTGTTAATCTACATTTTCCACCGATACGAACGAGTCTAGCAGTGAATTTTATAATTCGTTTAATGTTTTTTGGGTTCTGATTGTCCACTAGAGCACAGTTTAAAGAGTGCATGAATTGTAACCGTTTTCCCCCACCCCTTAGTACCCCTTCCCTCCATCCCCTCCTGACACTCTCTTGCCCTTTTCACCCTTCCTGTAATCTGTTCGGTCTCTTTTCTAAAAATTTCATCGCATGGTACTGCTTGCATTGTCTCTTTTACCTGTTTTGCGAGCATCAGAGACCGATGGCTTGCATACTTTGTCGCACTTGAAGAGATGCCATATAGTTATGCAAGTGATTGTACCGCATACCAATCGAACATGTAGAACAGATCAAATAGCCTTGGCATGTTTGATATGTAATTGTAATTACTGAGAAGTTGTTTGTTGTGAAGATCTCGTTTGTTTTAGTTAATGCTTGCCTCATATATATATATAAATATCGGATGTTTATATTTTATCGTTAGCTGATGCATTGTAAATATTGTTAAGTGCAATGACTATGCCCGTCACATCGAAAAATGTTGAGGTTTTATTCCTTTTTTTTGATATTCGCGTTTACAAATGTATTAGGTGAAAATTTTCTCTTCCCACATTAATCGGGCTTCTAGAGTGAAAAGGAAGAAAACAATATGCAAAATGTTCGACGATTTATGTGTAGAGCTTTTTTTTGATTGGCGAGACGGTCGATTTTAGCAAAAATGAAATGCGAAAAATGTATTAGAGTTCAATTGATTAGAATTGGAAACTTAATTGTTATGATTAGAATTGAAAACTTAGTTATTATCGCGATACTACTATAAATATCATCACATATGTGAAGTGAGAGCCAGTGACATTATATGTGGCGAATCTCAAGAGTCACATATCAGTCTTACATATTTAGGGGAAGGTAACTAGATTATTTTACTGGAATCCAGCGTTTTTATACGGCTATTATTGACTAAGATAGGATGCCGATTTGTTTTCATGTGAAGCAGATCCTATCGTTTGTTGAGTGGTGTCGTATCATCTTTTGTTTTTGACTACTTGCATATGTTCGGGGATCGTTGTTGATGAGTGTTATGCGAATTTCCATATCGTTTTTGTGGTTCAGAACCGCAATTAACCGATATCGGAGCGGTGTTTTCATTGAATATGCAAGTTTAATTTTTTTGGTTGCCCAGAAACGACAACTTAATCATTGTTGAGGGATGCGAAAGTTTTACTTTCTATGAACGTAATCGCTTTTGGTCGCATGAAACAGAGAACATGTGTCCACTGCACCGCCTTCAGAAATTGTTCTGAAAAGTTTACCCGATTTATCTTAGCTGATTTAGTATTGAATCAGATGTTTGGTTTAGTTTTAAAAGCTTATGGTGATCTAGTTGAGGCATCGGTTCGGTGTGCATACATCAGAAACTAGGTTAGTGCCTTTTTGGAATTCTCTCATCATCTCTCTCATCGATCTATATCTGTCTTATGGAGTGAACCATTACCGGTTCAGAGGTATTATGCGTTTTCTTTTCTTTGGTTTAATCAAGTCGTGTTAGGTGAAGTTGAGGCTCAATTAAAATAAGCGATGCTTATGCAAAGTTGAGGTTTGAGAAACGAGTGTTTGCCATAACATAACTTACCGATAGAAAAAACACCTGAAAGTTTTTATTTTAGAATGTATCCAAGTTGCTTAGCAGTTCATTTATTTCCAGGTAATTTTGCCGACTTTGCCGTTGAGTGTTGGCCATAACAACAATTGCAGAACGCAGTTGATACAGCATATTGTTTTGATGGATCCAGTTCATAGATTCGCTGCTTTTTGATTTTTCTATTCCGGACCACCGCTTCCGATGTCAATCACTACTACACTTCCCCATCGGGGCCCGTGAATCCGGCTAAATTGGTCCCCCGGGGAATTCTTTCCTCCTCTTCCCCTCCTCTCCGCCCTTCCTTTGGGCAGCATCGTTACCGGACCTCTATGGGTCATACATAATTCCATAGAAGCTTCTTTTGACCGATTGCTTGTCTTTATTCGAAGATTTCTTTGAAAGTTTCTTTATCTGCTGATGCAATCGCTGTGCTGAAGGTTTACAAGTGCATGTTTCTAGTTTATTTTAAGAGTAAAATGATAAGATGATAGCGCTAGCCGACTAATGAAGATGAACGCGGCATTTCCTAAAAGAATTTTCTCATAAGCACATATGCGTAGCAGCAATTACTGGAATTTATGGATGAATATTCTCATTTTCTTAATTTTGTTCGTATCGTTTATTTGTCGAGAATGTGCTAATTTGGTCTTGTTTTATTTTTCTTAATAAAACTAATGATTGTTGCGCTCGGCTAAAATGAATGATCAATCGTTTAGTCTGCATTTCATTCCCATTTGTTCTGTTTGTAGTTTTTATTGACTAACTAGTTGCGGAAGTGATTATTTGCAATTGGTTGCTTCAAAATTAGTCTACTTCTTTTGTATATATTTTTTCTTAGCACTCGAATTCCTCCGATCGTTATTCTTTTGTAGTTTTTATGTATATTCCATTTTTTTTTTTTCAACATTCTTATATCTTCTACGATACAATAGTTTTTCCGTTTGGACGCACAGATTCTAATTCGTTTTAGGAGTACTTATTGATTCAAATTGGCATCTCCATCGGTATTCCAACGAATTTTTATTTTATTCATCTCAGCGGTGCGGATTCCACTTCGAAAAAAATTTCTAGAAGTGACGCATTAAGATATTTTCAACGAAATAGGTACATGACCATTTTGTTTCTATGAGTTCATTGATGGCGAGAAATACAAAACGCTAAGACGATGAGTTAATTAGTACGGGAAATTAATATTATGTGGAAGGGAAGCTATATATTTCGACGAACAATTGCCTCTGAATTAATTGATGTTTTTATTTTTTATTTTTTGAATCGAGATTGTTATAGGTTATGTGAGTTATTGACAGTTGTATGATGCCTTATAGTATTCAGCATTTTCCACGCTTATTTCCTTTCCTGTTTAGTTGCTTCTTTTCAAGCCGATAATACTTGTAAGGATGCTGCGTGAAGCGTGCTTACGAATGGCTATTTTAATAAAATGAATAGCTGCATTCACGTTAAACATTATTTTCAGTGCGTGAGGCGCGATGGGTATTCTGGAAAAGATTCAAGAGATCGAGCGTGAGATTAATCGAACGCAAAAAAACAAGGCCACTGAATACCATCTCGGACTTCTGAAGGCTAAACTGGCGAGGTATAGGCAACAGCTATTGGAACCGACCACTAAAGGTGGATCGTCGAAGGGCGAAGGGTTTGATGTGATGAAAAGCGGTGATGCACGCGTTGCAATGGTATCATTTTTCTGACCATATTTGCTTCTTGTTTTTTTTTTCGTTCGTTTTTTCGGCTTTACTAATTTTTCTTCCATTCACTTTGATCACTTTAGGTATGGTCCACTCCACTGTTAAAATATTACTCGTTTGAAGTGAAACGCGATTCGGGTTTGGTGGTTTTTTTGAAACAGTAAGAGCGGAATGATGTTATTTGGAAGAGTGAACGAAGTAAGGTTTTTTGCAAATATCTAAGAACGTTGGTCAAGCCCTAAATTTGTCGATAAGGGAAGAGGTTTGAGGCAGTTGATTTTAGGTCGGTTTTCCGTCGGTGGGCAAGTCTACATTGCTTTCCGAACTGACCACAACACGCAGTGAAACGGCCGCATACGAGTTCACGACGCTCACATGTATTCCGGGCGTTATTGAGCACGAAGGTGCCAATATTCAACTACTTGATCTGCCGGGAATCATCGAGGGAGCATCACAGGGAAAAGGTTCACCTTTTCCTTTTTGTTCGCTTGTAATTATAATTTTATTTTTGTATCTCACGCCTTTCATATTTGCTTTGTTTTTTTCATTTTGGAGATCGGCTTTTCTAATCGGCAACAGTGAATGATGTGCCTTAGTATTGCTGAAGAAAAAGATGATTACTGTGTAATGGGCTTAACTTGTTGGGCATTATATCAACAGTAGAAAATGTTTCTGGAATATGCAGAACGCGTTCTGCAGATAGCGATATCTTAAAGCTTACAGACATTTGAAATTTGGTTGTAGTTTTAAAGTCCACTTTCAGCACTTATGAATTTTGAAGTAATTAAATTAGTGAGGAAGCGAATTTAAGCTTATTAGGCGTATCATGTTATCACCATGAAACTTGGGTGAGGATACGTCGTGTAGGCTGTTGTGGTCATCAAAAAGGTGGAGATATCGGAAGTTCGGAAAAGCAAAAATTCAAGAACTACAACTTCATTCAGACAAGCCAACCCGACTTTTATTTCATAGCTTTGTAGGATGTGTATTTCCCATATAAGGTGTTTTCAAAATTTTTGCGCACTTCTAGGTTGACGATATCGCCGCTCCTGTCAGTTCTCATTTTTAACAAAATTTTTCATTCATATTTCAAGGGTAGTTTTTATCACTGAACGTTTCGTCATTTTTTTATTCGCTAAATTTTTATAGCAATTTCACAAGGCGACACTCTTTCGCCATATCAGGTGATATGTTTCTTTTCATTATTTCTGAGCGTTTTAACTTATTTCAATTTTTTTTTTATTACTCGTTTGAAGTGAAACGCGATTCGGGTTTGGTGGTTTTTTTGAAACAGTAAGAGCGGAATGATGTTATTTGGAAGAGTGAACGAAGTAAGGTTTTTTGCAAATATCTAAGAACGTTGGTAAAGCCCTAAATTTGTCGATAAGGGAAGAGGTTTGCGGCAGTTGATTTTAGGTCGGTTTTCCGTCGGTGGGCAAGTCTACATTGCTTTCCGAACTGACCACAACACGCAGTGAAACGGCCGCATACGAGTTCACGACGCTCACATGTATTCCGGGCGTTATTGAGCACGAAGGTGCCAATATTCAACTACTTGATCTGCCGGGAATCATCGAGGGAGCATCACAGGGAAAAGGTTCACCTTTTCCTTTTTGTTCGCTTGTAATTATAATTTTATTTTTGTATCTCACGCCTTTCATATTTGCTTTGTTTTTTTCATTTTGGAGATCGGCTTTTCTAATCGGCAACAGTGAATGATGTGCCTTAGTATTGCTGAAGAAAAAGATGATTACTGTGTAATGGGCTTAACTTGTTGGGCATTATATCAACAGTAGAAAATGTTTCTGGAATATGCAGAACGCGTTCTGCAGATAGCGATATCTTAAAGCTTACAGACATTTGAAATTTGGTTGTAGTTTTAAAGTCCACTTTCAGCACTTATGAATTTTGAAGTAATTAAATTAGTGAGGAAGCGAATTTAAGCTTATTAGGCGTATCATGTTATCACCATGAAACTTGGGTGAGGATACGTCGTGTAGGCTGTTGTGGTCATCAAAAAGGTGGAGATATCGGAAGTTCGGAAAAGCAAAAATTCAAGAACTACAACTTCATTCAGACAAGCCAACCCGACTTTTATTTCATAGCTTTGTAGGATGTGTATTTCCCATATAAGGTGTTTTCAAAATTTTTGCGCACTTCTAGGTTGACGATATCGCCGCTCCTGTCAGTTCTCATTTTTAACAAAATTTTTCATTCATATTTCAAGGGTAGTTTTTATCACTGAACGTTTCGTCATTTTTTTATTCGCTAAATTTTTATAGCAATTTCACAAGGCGACACTCTTTCGCCATATCAGGTGATATGTTTCTTTTCATTATTTCTGAGCGTTTTAACTTATTTCAATTTTTTTTTGAGATTTTAAAGGGAAAACATTGAAGGTCGTGGAAGGCAAGTAATCGCTGTTGCTAAAACGGCCGACTTGATATTGATGATGCTCGACGCAGTAAAAGGGGAAGTACAGGTGGGCAGTTTTGGAATTTAGTTCTTATTAACGATATACTCGAGTATTGAGTTTTGAATAATTGATGGTAATACTGGTAACGTATGGGTATATAATGAAGTATATTAGCATATTAACAAAATTTTTCATTCATATTTCAAGGGTAGTTTTTATCACTGAACGTTTCGTCATTTTTTTATTCGCTAAATTTTTATAGCAATTTCACAAGGCGACACTCTTTCGCCATATCAGGTGATATGTTTCTTTTCATTATTTCTGAGCGTTTTAACTTATTTCAATTTTTTTTTGAGATTTTAAAGGGAAAACATTGAAGGTCGTGGAAGGCAAGTAATCGCTGTTGCTAAAACGGCCGACTTGATATTGATGATGCTCGACGCAGTAAAAGGGGAAGTACAGGTGGGCAGTTTTGGAATTTAGTTCTTATTAACGATATACTCGAGTATTGAGTTTTGAATAATTGATGGTAATACTGGTATATAATTTGGTATATAATGTATGTTGGGTATATAATGATGGTATATAATTGATGGGTATATAATTGATGGGTATATAATGAAGTATATTAGCATATCCTTACAAGGCATTTCCGTCGCTCAGCGGTGCTGTTAAAGCATGTTTGCAGCAGTGTTCCCCAGCCCTTTTCATTGAGTAAAGTTTAGTTTTGTTTGTGCACTACGTTGGCAACGTAACTCTTTAAGAAGCAGTGGACTCATTAATTGAAGAGTTGTCAATTTACCAAATCGGAATTGATGGGTCAGAGCCTTCAATACTTTCTCCAGTTGTGCCAACATGCATCGTGTCATTTGATGTTGGAGTAGAAAGTTGCTTTATTTTTTTATTTTTATTTTTTTCAGAAAGCACTCTTAGAGAAGGAACTGGAATCGGTGGGTATTCGTCTAAATAAAAGGCCACCACATATTTATTTGAAGCAAAAGAAGATAGGTGGTGTCAAATTTACGCACACAGTTCCCTTAACGCATTGCCATGAGAAGCTGGTGATGACCATTCTTCACGATTATAAGATTTTCAATGCGGATGTCGTTTTTAGGGACGACTGCACGTTAGTTTTTTTGTCGTGCTTTTTTCGCTTACCAAATAATTTTTGAGCATAAAGGCTGCCTAGGATTTGATGCCTTCAGCTTCACAATGTCATGTGTTGTTTTTAGATTTCGGTATTAATGTTTATTTTTCTCTCTAACTTTTCCAGTATTTTTAAATGAGTTTTCTCCATACTTTCTATAGAGATATAATAAGTCAAGATTAGTTTGGTCTGGAAAGTTTTTTAAAGAGATGTTGGATTCTCGAAACTACTCAAAAAAACGAAAACTCGATCGTAATGCTCAACAATAATATTTTGATCGCAGGGTCGATGAACTAATCGACGTTATCCAAGGCAATCGTGTTTATATACCCTGTCTCTATGTTTATAACAAAATCGATCAGATCAGCTTGGAAGAAGTCGACAGGTTGTTTTGATATTTCATTTTATTTTGTCCGATAAACGCGTCTTATAGGAGGATGGTGGAAGCTGGTAAGAAGGAGGGAGGAGGAAATGGAGCGAAAATAAGGGCACCGGATACGTACTTGGCAACATACTTTCCCCTCTACCGAAATACTTGCAGATTTTTAGTTTTGATCGTTTATTTTCGAATTATTTATTATCTTGTAGAGTTCTAAGTGAGTAGTTCTCACTACGTGCCTAACGATAAGCTTGTGTCCCTCGTCTGCTGAGCTAGAGAAGATGAGGATGTCTTTCCTTTCGCGGAAGAATTGTGCATATGCTCGGAACGAGACTGTTCTTTTGGCTAAGGAAGAGCGATTTTTCCTTTGTAGTAGAATGCTTTTGTATTCAAAGCTGTGGAAAGCTGGGAACTCCTAATTTCAACTAAGAAAAATTTATTGGTTTTTTGGGTTGTGAAGTGGATGCCGTCATAGGGTATCATTGAGTTCAATGAGAGTTATAGGGTTTTGTTTTTTTTTTTTAAAACACGTTTAGGTCGTCAGTAATGGTTTTTTTCCGGAAGATTTTTGAACGTAACTCTTGAAATTCTAGGCTTGCCCATCAGGAGCATTCGATAGTTATCAGCTGTGAAATGCGATTGAATATGGACTACATGGTCGAGATGATTTGGGAATATTTAGCTCTTATTCGAATATACACCAAGAAACCTGGCAATCCACCCGATTTGGGTAACTCCTTTCAGCTTATTCCGCCGTTTATGCATGATTCAGTACGTTTCCCATTCGTAATTTGACTGGGGGGGGGGGGGGGGGGGGGGGGGGTTGCTCATTAAGAGCCGATTTCGAAACTGGTGCCCCACCCAGTCATTCGCGTGCAAATAGTAGTGTTATGTTGCATAGTGGAATTTCAAAAGAGTCGGCTATCCTTGTGGTTTGGTATAAGCGGCTCCTCTTTAGGTGCGTTTAAATGCATAAGTGAGCCCCATGTCAGTTCGTTGACCCATAAGAAGTAGGTAGTCTTCGTTGCCTAATCCTCACAGTTTACCGAATTATTGAGGTTTGTGCCGATGCAGGGATCGAATTGACGATACATCAACCGATAAAGTGCATCAAATATCGCACAGGGGTGCAATACCATTTCCATTTCAGGTCCAACGGATGGTATTATTTTGCGGAGAGGTGCGAGCGTGGAGCATGCTTGTCATGCCTTACACAGAACACTCGCTTCGCAGTTTCGATACGCCATCGTTTGGGGAACAAGTACGAAGTTCTCACCGCAAAGAGTTGGAATTCATCACAAACTGGACCACGAGGATGTCGTTCAGATTGTTAAAAAATAATTGTTCGATGGTGCCGTTTGTTTGGAGAAGTCCCAAATATACACGCTCGGTGAGAGAACCACTGGTGTTGAAAATTCAAACTATCTTATCTTATAATATCTTTTGAAATTCTTTAAAAAATTGTCTTCTGAAATCAGTATCTAAGGTTTCATTATAGTCCCTTCGGAAGCACATGAGAAAGCAATTTTTAGGGATCGAAATTCAACATATCATGGGGACCGGAGCTGATTATGAAGCTGGGGGCAAATAGCATTCATTCTTCGCGGATTTGAGTCATTGACATCAGCGATTCTGTATGGATTGTGGTTGATATTTCATGAGAGTGCATTTCTGTTGGCCTAGACTCCATGATGACATTGCATGACGACGATTGGGAATAACAGTCACAAA
>JPKZ01004117.1:322521-336724 GCA_000803305.1 Toxocara canis | reverse complement strand
GGGGGGGGGGGGGGGGGGGGAATATCTCACTCGAGTGAGATTTGTGCACCAACTGAGGAAGGAAGGGAGAGGGTAAGGGACAGCATGGTTTCAAACAGAGATCGCGAAGAGTTTGAAAAAGTGGGTGTATGTGAAAATCGAAACGTAAAGAAGCAGATGAGGTAGCAGTGAAATGCACCATTTAAGGGCAGGAGGTGGCAAGTAATAAGCCTCTTAAAATGTCCACCTTTGAAACCACTTACCAGTTTCTTTGAAATAGAACGTATCTGATAAACAAAAATATGGTTGGGGATGAATGAATGCTTAAGGGATTTGTTCTGTGCGGGTCGTGTAGAACAAGGCGATATGGATCGAGTGATGGCATCTTGTGGAGGTTCAATTCTTACAACCGTCAGTCAAATCAACAAATCGCTTCTCGGCAGTTGCGGCGAATTCTATGAACAGCAAGTTGGCAGTGAAAGGTAAACAGTGCTTTTGAGTGTTAGTCGTTTATTTAGCTTAATAAGCAGTGCGTTCAGTTATGATCGATTTCCACCAACACCCGAACGTGATTTCTCTTTCTGCTTCTCTCTGTTTCACTCGTTACAAGGCACTCCACCTTTGTTGAATGTGATTTAGGTTTTAGGGGAAAATGGGTGTACCAAGAGGGTTGTTCGGTTTCGGCGGGCTGAGGAAATGGGCTGACGAAGGCAAAATGGTGTAAGGTGATCTAGTAAATGGGGCAGGCGGGCAAGGATGAGGATAAAATCATAGTTTCTGGCGAAAGAAGAAGTGTGATGGAATTCATTCAGTTTCTCATTGTCGGGAAAGGGGATCCGTGCGGTATGCAAGCTTTGCTGTTATCAATTTAATTGTCAAGGTATTTATGATTTTATGGCAGTAGGTGTGAGAATAGAGCGACGGTCTCATGTGCTTTGGAGTTTTATTGGCAAAAAAATAATTTGGTGCAGCGATGATTACGCGCCTGATAATGGACGTAGTTGTCACAGAGAAGTTTTTGAGGAACGATTTGCGGCCTAGAGTAGAGGGATTGTTCATAGAGCCGACCTTATTAATTGGTTCAATGAATTGATATTTTCTCTTCCTTTCTGTTATCAATTGTTTTGTCAACCAAGTAAGCGACTATCCATCCGTGTAATTTCCTTGCAGACTGTTGGTTGGAAATTAGTGAAAATTCTGACGAAATAATGTGTTTAAGATACAATTTCTTCGTGAATGGTTCTCGTGCGAAGTCATGCACATTGATTTTACGTGGTGGTGCTGAGCAGTTCATTGCCGAGACGGAGAGATCATTGCATGACGCAATTATGATCGTAAGACGTGCAAAGAAGAACGATTCCATTGTGGCTGGTAAGGAAAAGCGGATACTGTTTTGAGAGGACGTGCAGTGAACAATATTGTTATGCACATGGAGAAGGTGGAAGAAAAAGCATGCGCTACAATCCAACTTCCGGATTGTTGCAGTTGGATTGAAACGAGCGGATATCTCTTTTCAAATAGAAACATTTGGGAAGTTGTGCAGAATTATTTGCGTAGAATGTACTACTTTGAGTGGTAGGATTGTCATATTTTGCGCTGTGAGATGAGGCAACATGCTGTTTTTTACGTATCGCCAAATCAGTACTTTCCAACTCGTCGTTTATGTAAGTGGAAGTTTATCTCCTTACGAAGGCGTATACCCTCTTTGGATGCGTTCTGGTTGGAACAGTTCACTCTACTTTTCCATACACACATATAATCTGCTTATGAGTGCAGTTGTCCATAGAGTAGTGTTCCATTGTCAGGCTGTTGTGACGCATGCTCGGCTGACCGTATTTGTTATAACAATGTGTTGTAGAGTCGAAAAATGTGTAATTTATTAGTACTTTGCTATTTTTTAATAAGCAAGAGAATATCTACATATGAATTGTTGGTAAAACAAGAAAGTAATTGGAAATCATCAATAGTTAGAGAACATATGATTAACTTTTCAGGGGGTGGTGCGGTTGAGATGGAGCTGTCTCGTCACTTAAGAGAGATTGCGGGTACAATTGCTGGAAAAGAACAGTTCTTCTGGCAGGCTTTCGCCAGAATGTTCGAGGTGATGGTTCTTAAATCAGCAGGAAATAATGACGGATTGGGATAAGAAGCTGAAGCAGGTGATAGCAGCGTCTATGATAGGGCTGTATGCATTGAAAGCAGAATAATTCGAAAGCCGAAGTTCAGGAAGATATGGAAGCCACTTAGTTTATAGCGCTAGCGCTTCAATTTTATGCAACGATTTTTACGTCCAGTCAGCAAATTTTTCAGATTTCTAGCCCCTCAAATAGCAGTGGAAATGTTAATGAGCAATTGCAAAAAATACAGTCGACGCAGTTTACACAAGAAAAAAAAAGTTTGTTCCAGTGAGCGTAATCACAAAAATAACGTCGTGTTAGTTCGGAATGGAGACCTTCCATTATATAAAGTAGTTGCTATCTTATCAGTAGAAGTTATTTTAGTGCAAGTGCAGTGAATGGCTGAGGATAAATTGGGTTTTGATTTTTGGTAGCGTTTGGTGCTTATAACTAAACGGCAGTGGAGTATGGCTTATGGTGAGTATCATGGCTGGTTAAAGCACAAATATGGACGTGGCGAATTCAGGTCAGGTTTATTCAGTGGACGTTCCGATTTGCTGCAACGTTTTATTATATGCGTTCAACAATGCAGCACTCAACTTCAGATAATACCGCAGCAGCTGTGCTACAACGCGGGCATAGACGCAACCGATATTCTCAACAAACTAAGACACAAACATGCGAAAGGAGAAAAATGGGCAGGCGTAGATATCAACACTGAGTCTGTGAGAGACAATCTAGAAGCGTATATATGGGAACCTGCAGTCGTCAAAAAGGTTTCTGTTTATCTTTTCTGACTAACATATTTATTTATATCCATTTCGTTCGTCGGGTGAATCATGTCTGCCTGCCGTGATGAGATAGGCTAGACGATTCCGATGTGCGCTGAGCGCTTTTAGCGTTGTGGGGTTTGCTTTTGGCATGCATCGCACTAAATGCTGATAATAAAGAATAGGAGACCAGCGAAGTGGCGGAAATAGTACCGCTGCGGGAGTGTTTGGTCGTTTAGGCCTTAATGATCGGGCATTTCCGCAGCAGTATCTTTACTTCTCGATCTTTTCACGTAGTGAATTATATTTGATAGTCATTAAATACTTTAATGAAGAAAAAACGCTGCATTTAGCTTTCGTTTTCTTCTCGCTTATTTTTTGTTTTTTGAGAATATATGTGTATATATTTTTGATTGGAGAGACCTTAATGTCCGGGCATTTTTTGTTTTAGAATGCAATAGTGGCGGCCACAGAGGCGGCATGCCTTGTGCTGAGTATCGATCAGACGGTCAAGAATCCTCGTGCGCCTAGCGGTGGCTCAGTGCCCCAACTGCCAGGCCAATAATAACGCGTGCACACAGACTTCGTCCATAATCCATTTATTCTGTTCTACTGTTTACGGTTGATATAGCGCAGAAGCAATGTGCGTTGTCGATAAGCAGCTTTATGATCGATGCTCATGCTTAGGATGAACTTTTCCAGGTAATATTATGTTGAACTTTGTAGGGTACTATTGACTACATTGAGGAAGGGGAAGGCGGAGGAGGGGAGGGAATGGTAATGTTCGAAAAGTTGTCTCATCGGTCGTAATACAAACTTCATTTGCAAAAGCATCATTTCGAGCAAGTGGGCCAACTTAAAAAAACGCGAGAGAATTGCGCGTTGCGCGTTGCGCGTTCATCTCAATACTGACTCGGAATACATAAGTTTGTTCACGATGAGAACACATCAGCCGACCTTGAAAACTTGGAAGACATTTATATTTCTATCCACAGTTTAATAGAATGGGAAATGATAATAAATGAAGGCTGCAGCTTTGAGAAAAAAATTATTTCATATTTTCATCGACGAGTGGTATCCAGCTGAATTATATATTGTTGTGATCGTACGGTGCATACTGTTGTATTCCGCTTAAAATGTGCAGAAAAAAAATTTGAGCAGTGGTCAACGAACGTTTGAGGGACTTATTTTATGAAGCGGTGTTCGTGGGTTTATTTGGTTTCCTCTCCATAGAAATGCTGTTTGTTTTAAAGTCAAGGTTATGCAGCAGCTCGAACACAAAGGGTGCATCAGCTAGTAAGGACAACACAGTTTTCCTTGCCCGAATGGGTTCATGAAACCAACTCATCGGGTTCTGTTGCGCAGTTGGTATGGTATCCGTATTTTATGATTTGCCATATCTTACGCTGTTGAATGAACCTGCCGTGAATTCGAGAGGAATGGGGAGGAGGAGGGCTTCTTTCTTCAGCCTGTACTGATTGGCACTTTCCTATAAAGTGATTACAAAACAAATGGTTCCAGAAAAACAGCGGAGAGCTACGGTATTTGATGGTCGCAGTTTACTTATGACCACGTGTGATGGAGCCGGTGGGCAGTAGGTAGTAAGGTGATAGTCTACCAAGTCCCATTTTGAACCAAGAACGCGTTGAGGAGCTCACAACCTTGACGAATTGTGGATTCCATAAGGATATTAGTTAAGTGGGTAACGCCTTTCATATGTTGTTTTCGTTGTTGGAAGTGTCCGTGCTGCCGTTGAGGGAAATTTAAAAATCCACATCTACCTATGTCTGTGAATCCGAATCAGGTTCTGTAGATGTCTATTTTACCTTTTCTTGATGCATAAGTCTGGCTTACCTTTTCTTAATTCGTGGTTTTCAAGATCGGTTAGGTTAAGGCGTCCACAGTATCCCGCCTTTTTATAACTGCGGCGACTTTGGTTAAGAAAAACGTTGGACCTTCTCAGTACGAATGAAATCCATTTTTATGTACAAGTGTCTCTGTAACATATTCACGTAAAAAGCGAACGCAAATTTTTAAAACGGATGTGTTAGGTACGCATGTACATTGTCATAAATTATTCAATATTTCGCGGCCTTCAGACTGAACCAGCTCGCCGTTGAAGCATTAGGAATTTAAATGTTTACTCATAAGAAATAGACGACAAAAAATACGAAGTATGAAATATCTTATAAAAATATACTGACAAGTGTGGGAAAAAAAACGAAATCGAGAGAAAGAAGTGCAAACGTTGCACATTGGAATATAAATCTTTGGGCGCGTCCATATATACTGCAAATAAAGTGATTACAAAACAAATGGTTCCAGAAAAACAGCGGAGAGCTACGGTATTTGATGGTCGCAGTTTACTTATGACCACGTGTGATGGAGCCGGTGGGCAGTAGGTAGTAAGGTGATAGTCTACCAAGTCCCATTTTGAACCAAGAACGCGTTGAGGAGCTCACAACCTTGACGAATTGTGGATTCCATAAGGATATTAGTTAAGTGGGTAACGCCTTTCATATGTTGTTTTCGTTGTTGGAAGTGTCCGTGCTGCCGTTGAGGGAAATTTAAAAATCCACATCTACCTATGTCTGTGAATCCGAATCAGGTTCTGTAGATGTCTATTTTACCTTTTCTTGATGCATAAGTCTGGCTTACCTTTTCTTAATTCGTGGTTTTCAAGATCGGTTAGGTTAAGGCGTCCACAGTATCCCGCCTTTTTATAACTGCGGCGACTTTGGTTAAGAAAAACGTTGGACCTTCTCAGTACGAATGAAATCCATTTTTATGTACAAGTGTCTCTGTAACATATTCACGTAAAAAGCGAACGCAAATTTTTAAAACGGATGTGTTAGGTACGCATGTACATTGTCATAAATTATTCAATATTTCGCGGCCTTCAGTTCTAAAATCTGCATATTGCCCAGCCAATCAGATCACGCCACACCAGCCGCCAGGGGCTATATAAGGAGTGATTCTTTGATACTAGTCGTCCTTGTTGTATTCTTCATCTACCGGGTGGTATTCGTAAATAAACGTCTTCTCTTCGACCTTCGGCTCGACAGGACACAACAGGATGCACAAAGACGAACATCGGAGCACTGGATCAATCGAGGGAGATGATGACATTTGCAAATGGCTGATTGGATAATCTTGCTGATGCGTGGCTTAAATGAGAACAGAGAGTCAATAAGAGTGCCTGGATCATGGACACCTCCAGAAAACCGAACTGTCAAGTTCAAAATACGTCGACGATTGCACCGACCAATGTGCAGAAAAACACATCTGGGAACCGGAATAGGAACGGATCTACGCACATAGTTAAGTGCTTCGTTCGCCGAAATGTCACTAATTTGAGATTTCGTATAGTCGCGGTAACAAACGGAGATATCTTGCAAACGCAACTTATTCCGTTAACGTGGTCATCAACGCATTAAAGAGCAAATGAGAGGAAGCCATAAGCTTTTGTTGATGCTTACTGAGATTTGTTTTTCGGGAATGACGAACAACCTTATGCATGCACTTCCTTGATCGCGACCATTTAAATATCAAACGCTCATTCAAAAAGATGCGAAGGTTTTTATTACGGAAGTGTGAAGGAAAATATTTCGTATTCAATTCTTCAAATGTTTTTCATACATAAGCGCCGTATCGCTTCCCCGCTTCCCCCCTTCCCCACCATCCTCCCACCCTCACCCCCTCACCCCCACCCCATGCATCCGCTATCATCACGACCACCATTTCCCAGTGGAATGTTCGCTCTATGAGAAATTGAGAAAATTTTAATGTTTGGGCATATGGGCAAATTCCTCTTACGAAAAACGAAGAGCAGGCCAATATTTAAATGAAGTTTCGAGGTCCAGGCCACTAGCGGTGATTATCTAAAAAAGTGAGAGACGGGTCATCGATTTTCGCAACGATTGGCCGGCGTAAGAACCATGTGACGTAATGGAACTTAGCTGTTGCACCTTTAGTCTTTGTACAACAATTCACCACGACCACTGAACAGCAGCCGGAAATATTGAGCGACATTTGGATAAACTGAGATCCGTGGGAGCAGCATATGTGAAGATTAGCATGTGAATATCAGTAAACAATAAAGAGGTCACTTTCGTAACCTTACCAAAACTGAAGAAGTGATCTCTTATCGACAAAAACCAAATTTCGAATGCCAAAATCGTCCCTGTTATATTGCCAGAAAATTAGTGGAAGTGAAAGCCAGGATGCACGTCTTGAATCGTTTACGGATAACAACGTTCACCTGGGCAAATGCAAAATTTTTGGCATGGCGTATTTGCACTTTAACAGCACAACATTCCTAGACGAAATTCTTTGAAAGAAGGGTTTTTTTTAGATCTGGAAATCTGCATATGTTAAATTTTAGAACATTTTACTGAAATATTCCACCAGTTTGACTCAAAAGTGGCCGATATACATGAAATATATCAAAGATTTTTCATGAGACTAGAATCATGAGAAAAGTAGCATCTATTGCAAGGATTTATTAGCGAAGCCGAAAATGACAGCTACGAAATGTGGCATCTAAGCAGGCTTTTATAGGGATGTTCAAAGTTGCATATGATGCGTGCTCCTTCGATTACGAGAAACTGTTGCCCCATCGATCCGCTCGCATACCAAGCCATCGTGATATCAGATACTCTCTCTCATCGCTAGGTCCGAAAATTTCTAGTTATCAGTATCTTAGCCGAATCATCTAAGTATGCACTCTACTTCAGGCCATTTTTAGCGAACTCTTGGATGTGTTTAGACCTTATATGGAATACTTCAATTCAGTGTTCGTTGGCTCCAGTTTTTTTCCTTTATATATTGATAATTTCGCTTCTCGTTTGCCACCAGATGTTACGTTCACTTGTATATGGAATGCTTGCTATTATGAAGCTAACGACAGATCTTCCATCCTTCAAAATGCTGTGAATTATGATTATTCTTAGCGCCACGATGGCGTATCCCTAAATTTTTTCCTAAACGTGGTGTAGTTCACATTAATCTTTTTTAAAGGACCTTCTCGCTGACTTATTAGATAAATGCTGCGGCTATTCCTTGCGCCGACTGTATTTGTAAGCTTGGTGTTACGAGTGACTCGAAACTGTCTTTTAATTCCCGCATGAATTACTTTACTGCTGAGTGCTTTGCAGAAGTCACGGTTGCTTCATCGCTCCGCTAAATCCAGCGATATCTCGGTAAACATCAGTGCTTTCAAAATTTGCATGCGACGTATTCTCGACAAATTCGCCTTCTTCGTTGGAAAAAAGTGTGTAGGACTAAAGAGAAATGCGGCAGTAGTTTACATGAACTGCATACAAAAATAATAGGCTTTCTACTTCCTTATCCGGATCGTTCCCGTCTTCTTATTGTTGATACTCTTGAATTCCGCGCTTTATGTTTTAAACAGATCTTCTTAGTTTTGGCTGCTCGGATCGCTCAGAAAACTTTACCTACTCACATAGGAAGCCTTCTTGAGAGACTTCGTAAGCATCGCTTTCGCACACTCACTCAAAATTGACTCACTAAAAGCGTCATTATTCTTTGGCATTCTCGTGCCGGAAATTTTTTACTTTCAAATGCAGAATCGACAAATGACCCTGAGTTCCTTCTAACGCACAGCTATATGTGATCGTTTCATGTGGTTATTAATTCTTTTTTACATCCCTTTTTGTATCTTTTCATATCACCATCAACACATTATATTCTATATATACATTATATTCTCTTTAAGATTTATTGTGCCTTCGTTGTACTTCTCGGGCAGATGACAATGTTTCGTTTATAAAGCTTTGTATTTTTCCGTTTAATTTGGGTTTACCATAAACGACTTCACGACTTCATCCAATCAACAAATCAATCAAAGTTTCATGCGTTTATTAAATAAAAGGTTCTTGGACCGACCGAAGCCACTTCTATTTTAAAAGGCGCTAAAAACTTCAACAAGCTAATCTATTTTCACCCTTGTCTCTATTTCTGCAACCAACGGGTCTTCAGAACATCCGCTGCATACAACGACTACAACGTTTCAATTCTGGTGTTTGTTGATGAGTCGTAGTCGTTTTTAAATTTTTATTTTTTTCCAAACCTTTTGTTAAAGTACGTCAGGCACTTTCGTGTAGTTTCGTTGTGCCCAATTTTGCGCGTTGGTGCTCCAAGCGAGCCTTCTGAATGCGTAAACAGCATTTACACTGAGTAAAGTATAAAACATCTATAGCAACCGGTTACCGGCTTATTAAATGGATATATAAAATAAAGATACGTTGATTAACTTGTCGCTCGGTTGTCCCATCGGATAGTCCGTGCATGCCTCAGCGTTTGTCCCTTATTACCGCTTCAAACTTTGCAATACTCTGTGTATGGTACAACGTGATGGAAAATCTTCAGTCTGGGGAAAGAGCGCAGTTGTAATGACCTTGGTTCTGTTCCTTCTTCTATGGAAAACGCCCCGCACTGTTTAACTTCAACGGAATCTGCACTATATGCTGTCACAATGGTCAAATAAATTAGAGAACTGATTCACATGGTGAAGCCATACTTCATCTTCATATTGCTGTTAATGCCTATCTTAACGTCGTTAATATCTTGACATAGGAAGCGGTATAATTATTCCCGAACAAAGTGACTGTTTGTTCTATAAGCTTATAAGCTTAGGACGATGGAAAGATAGGACGATGGAAAGAACAGAAAACGTATCAAATGAATTATGATTGGCTTCTAAGGGTTAACCTACCGCAGTTATTAAAGCTAATCATAATTGCACACAATGCTTCAGTCTTCAGAGGTTCGTCATCAAGAAGAAGTACGATGCCAACGAGATAATCAGGCGATATTATAATGCACCGAAGTACTTTCTGTGATCATGAAGTGTGCCAAAAATTACTGGGATACTTTGTAATATTCAGCGCGAATATTCGTCGCGCAATCGTTTTGGCTTCAAATATCGTCCAGCTGGACAAAAATCCTCCCGTTTCCAAAGTTCCACAAATTTGTTAATAACTTCTCGCGCAGCGTACAGTTTTTCATTTCAGCTTCTAGGGAATGCCGCCTTCAACTTAAGAGCAATCGTTTCGAGAACAGTCAGAGTCATACAATGGCTACGCGGTGTTACGTATTGTCAAAATTTCAGCTCCTTACTATTACCATTAAACGCCAACAGGATTCATCCTCGCCACTGTCATTCGGCACGATGTCGTTTTTAGGTTATTCGATCACCCGCGTACCATCTACTGCAGAGCGAGAATTGGGTTCCAGTAGCGCAGTCTGTTAAGAACCGGTGTAACATCTGCCCTATAGAACATGATGTAAGATAGGCTTAACTTTTCTGTTATCTTTATGGTGTCGCAAAGCAGCAGAATGATAACGCCGCAACGATGTTACATAGAACAAGTGGAAGCAAATTAAAGTGCTTTTAAAGCAAAAATTGTTATTACTTTACTTGGTAGTTGTGGCCTAGCGAGCTGTAAAGTTCTTAGCCGCAACCTCCTCTGAAACAAGACGAGGATTTATAATTTTAAGAAATTGCGAGAATTTATAAAGAATTTATAAAGAAAGAATTTATAAAGAAAGAATTTATAAAGAAAGAATTTATAAAGAATACGAGAATTTGTAAAGTGCCCATTTATAAAATCTTAAGAACGATATTTATTGCCACACATACGAAAAAATCACCTGTACCACTTCGAGTGGGCACAATCGGCAAAAATAATAGTCTCAGATTTCACTATGAGGGCACTCTAGGGGAGGGAGGTATGTGTGTGGTGGGGGAGAGGGGGATAATTGAGGTGGAAAGCTGCTGGATATTAGTTTTAAACAAATAGCACCAGGTTTTCAATAAATCTCTTCTACATTCGAATAAACTTCAAAGCATGCGAATAGATTCCTCAAGAGCTACGTTTGATGTATCACGTTACGAGTCAACGCGAGCAATAAGCCGCAAACAGTTATTACATATCCGTCGGTCGTATTTTTACTACATGTGAACGGAAGTGTTTTTATCAAACAAGGTTTCCCGGATCGTATGCTGCTCATCACTTATAAGAGTATTTTTATATTTGCAATCATGTGCTCCATAGATGTTTTTGCACAGATATGTCAAGTGCAAATATAAAGGAACAAATTTCAGGTTCGATTTATGAAATCGAAATTGAAGGTAAAAATGATTTCACTACTGGAGATCGCTTTCTTATGCTCCATTGCGCATATAAATGAGGCGCAATTCGCCAAAAATGTAAGACTGGGATGTTTTAATTTTGGCTTCCAAATTAATGTATTATTCAAATCCGTACCATGAACAACTGTCGTCCTTCTCCCTTTCCGCACTCAACGACTGAGCGGAAGAGGGGAGAGGGAAGAGCGATGAGCATGGAAGTTATGGCGTTAGCGAAAAATGAAGTGGCAGGAAAAAAACGCAAAAAAAGATTGAAGATTTTGTGAGAATAACCTCAGGAACATTGGAAACTTTTAAAGCTCTTAACGCTCTTAAAAAGTTGTATTGCCGTTGTCGCCGCTAATATATCACGTTTTGAGATACCAGCTGCAATATTTGTGGGAATATTATTTAAAGATTTTTGCAGCACCCGAAAAAAGCAGCTCTTAAATTATTGCTCGTCAATTATGGCGCAGTAATTCACTGCAATCCAAAATTCATTGTTCGCTTGCATTCTTGAAGTCTTGAAGAAATTGGACCATTTATCAAAACCGCTTTGCTATTTTGCTATTAGATTGAATTATATGCAGCGATGATATGTCGCTGATCAGTACAACGCTAAAAATCTTACGAATAAGGTTCAGCTTAACATCCATATTTTCTTGCAATTGTACTTCAGTTGCTAAAAAGTAATTGGTTTTTGGGATATGTCATTGAGCGTAGCATGAATGTCGTGCTTATGGGTACGGAGTAGAACGTAACCCGCGGAAAGTTGTCAGGCTATCGGGAAAGAAAGGAGAGAACTGGAGGCAGGAACGAGCCGATTAACTTTTCATTCAAAGAGCTAACAGATACTGACCTTCTCTATAAGGGAGTCCATAACTTATAACGATTATCAAAGATTTTCTCGAACAAGAAGGTTGGACCCAAATAGTTTTTTACAATGGCTTCTGTTCACAGAAGAGATGACAGGTTTATAGGGAGGATGATAATCCGCAGCACTCTTTATATCATAAGAATAAGATGAGTGAACTTAAGAGGCGTGAATTCGATGATGGAAGAGGTGGGGATGGAGGTTATTGGGACTAAATTTGAGAATGACTCCGATCAAACAGGTTCTCATGCGAGCGTCAATTTCCAGAAGAGTAGTCAAATGGAGAGTAGAGGGGAGGGGGAGAGGTGGGGGGAGGAGGTGGGAGGGTGATCTGAATTGTAAAGGACAGAAGCAAGCGGGTCAAAGAAGGAGCAAATTGTGAGCCTTGGGAGCTATATAGGTGCATATTTATTTTAAATGAATGTATTGCTGATTAAAACTGCAAAGAAATTGCGGTAAGGAAGAGGAAAGTCACATGCTGTGGTGGAATTCAACATAAAGAGATATATGAAGGCAACATAAAAGGCAACATAAAAAGCGCTATGATTTATGGCTGGATCACTCGCAGTTCACTTCGCTGATTGCCATGAGTGCTAGTCATTGCAGCCGAATTATCGAATCAAAGTAGGTATGATAATACCAAAGAGTAAGGCGTTACAACCACTTGTCGGATATCAACGTTCTGCATCAGCCGTGCTTATCGCTATGGATCGGATGAGAGATGAGCAACTCCTTCCGGATGTTAATTTCACGTAAGTTGCTTCTTATGCGTTTCTTGCCGAAGCGAAAGCACACTACGGGTTTGCTACCCCTTGCAATTAACACCTTCAAGTTCGATTCCTCAGACCAAATCGTGCTCAAACGAGGGAAAACATTATATCGATAATCGCTCATTGAACAGAATTTGAAACGGGAATTTCTTGGGTGGGAAATGGGAAGTTTTCAAAAACGTACAGGAAAATTTCGATAGAATGGAGGCGAACACCAATGACAGTTGCGCTTTTTTGAACAAATCGCTAAACTACAATTATTTCTGAGTGAACGTTACGATTAATTGTTTCGCTACTGAAGTAGAAATAATTGTTCATAGTCATAGTTCTTTGTTTGCTCGCTCAACATTTATAGAACGAATTCGACACTTTTGACTGCAATGGCGGAAAATGCATTGCGTTCAACTTTCTTGGCCTGCTTCTGCAATTGTTTTTTGGAGTTTCGAAAGGAAGGATAGCATAAAAGGTGCATTTAGCACTGTTTCGTGTCATCTGGTGAAAAGTGTGCAATCGTGTTAAAATGTGATTGGTGCATTTTCTTTTTTTTGCAGTTTTGTGATAAAGTTCGAAGAATGCCATGAACATACGGCGGTTGGTGCTGCAATAGAACTTATAACGGTGCATAAGGTGGACGTTATTGTCGGTCCTCCATGTAATGCACGTAGGTCACTTGCAGTTAACACGACATCAACAACTATTTTCACAAATGCCTTAAAAGCACTTACCTATATTCGTCGTTCAGCTAAGTGCTCAATACTTTTCGAATTGTAAGATAACTAGCTCCCATAATATATGGTTGACGTCACTCTGATTTACACAGTACGCTTCATTGCAAAGCATCCAGTTTGTCTTTACTAAATACAAACTTTTACAGTAGCCGAGAACTCCGCTTCCGCAGAGCAAATTTCTGTATATGAAAAAATGGTTCGCGTGAAACTATGCAAGCATAGGGAGAAGGCTGTGAGAAAAACTGTCCTCCTTAACGCTTTATTTGCGTATAACCTCTTAAAAGATTGTTCGATTTCACGAGGAACGTCTTTCCGTTAGCAATATCTCTCATATTTGGAGCGCAGTTCAAAACACTTCATTACGATTCAGCAGTGCGACATTCTTTGATACAGAGAATAAATGAAAATTATGAAGAAAAGAAATTAAATTGAGAAAAAGAGAGGAACGAATGAAGACCGTGGAGAAAAAAAATGAAAACTGAGAAAAAAGAAGAGAAAGAAAAATGAAAATTACGAAATAAGGAAGCATAGCTAATTCAAAAATTCGTTTGATCGACTGCAACGGAAGCATCAGTGGCTGCCGTCATCGTTGTTTTTCAGTGCTTCGCAATCACTATTTTCTACTCGACATATTACAGTTATCTGATTTGATTTCCAAGCTTCGTTGCTACATGTTTTACCGCGCTATGGTGGCATGAAGGATCAGTTTCACCCCGCGCCATTTCGCTGGCCCCTCGTCACGCGCCAATTTTAAACAAATTTCGATACGAAGAATGTAGAGGCAACTGACGCCTAAAACACTCAGACCGGTGA
>JPKZ01004117.1:305660-322487 GCA_000803305.1 Toxocara canis | reverse complement strand
TCGAGCGAGAACACAGCCACTGAAATATTGCGCATGCGCCGGAAACTCAATTCGGTGTTTTATCACAGAAGACGTTTGATTTCGAGCTCACTTGTTTTTTTTTTCACACAGTAGTACAGAAATGGTTGCTGTTAAGTGGTTAAGTGTAAGCGGAGCGGAAATGCGTTAAATCATTAAACGTTAGCCATGCTCGATGAGTGCTTCTGCAAACTCTTCCTTTGCATAGAGTTGCCTCTGATAGAAACACGGACGTTTCGCACTCGAATGGTAGGGCACTGACGGAGAACAAAGGGTCACTTCTTTTGTTCTCTTTTCTATGATTACTTCATTGTATAGCTCATACACAGTGGAGTAATCACAGAAATTCGCAGCTCAGAATTCGAGAGTTAACGATTTCTGATTGTTGCCTGTGAATAGAAATTTCCGTTTTTAATTTCATTTGGTTGCAGCAGAGGTGTAGCTTGCAAAATCAAACACGCCATTCTACATTTTAACTTATATAGTGATTGTTTGAGTAGCATAGAATGTACCAAGCAAAATTTTCTCCCAGCAATTTATCCGAACGCGATTCGTATTAGCAACTGTTTTAATGAGCAATCACATTGTTTTTTTTTTCAAATCATCAAATGAGATGCTTCGTTAAAAAGTCTAATTACAGCAGCAGAAAGTGTTGGCATTATTACCGGATTTCATGACGTTATCAATAATCTATGGGGACCGACAACAAACGCTAAACTGAGTGATCTGCCACGTTTTCCAACAGTTGCAACTGTGACTGGCAACTCGCTATCGTACGTTTCGAACTCTTTTTGGCAACCGGTTGAGTAAGCATTTTGATGAGGCGTTTATAAAAGCAATAGTCCATGAATGGCTTCGGTGCGATGAACACATTTAGGAAAACCTCTCAGAACATTTGAGGAAACATTCCCTCCTTTTAATTTAATATAACCGTAACAGTATAAAATACGGTTGTTTAACCGTGGCATCATCAGATTGATGTAGTTTTCTAGTTTATATGTCGCACACCTTTCCAAAGCAGTTTGTGAACATTTGGCGCAAATTTTTTAAGACCATTTTTTAAAAGTCATTGCTAAACGACGGCACTTAATTATTGCCTAATTATTACTGTCAAGCACCACATTTATTTAAAGTCTCATGCTTTTTTGGCCGCAGAGAAAGAGCGCTGTTGAGCGGTCCTACTTTTGCTCATGCATGGATATATATATATACATATATATATACATATATATATATCTGGGTCCGGTAGTTTCAGCGCATAAACGAATGAAGCTTATATTAGGAAACTCATATGGAGTAGCATATCGTATTGTGAGGGCTTCAGAAAATTTTGGGAATGATTCACGGATATCTGGATGAATTATGGCAAATTGAAGTCATCTAGTATGAAAGAAAGGGCAGGAGTTCTCCTCAAGTCCCTGAGATTAAATTTGGGCTTTTGCGATGCACAACTTTGCAAATGGTAGCATGCGCAAAGTACAGGTCAGAATGTGAAATCCCCGAGGAGAAACTGGAGAGTTTTTAAAACGGAATTGGGAAAAAAAACGAGTGCGAACATCCTCGTAAAAGAAGGGCGTTAGTGCATGCGAGGAGCGGCTGTTTTTGACCGCGAGTCGAGCAGAAGTGTTTGAGCATAGTGAAGCGTTCTTCATTTGGTTTTCGAACATTCTGTTTTTCGATTGTTTTATTAGCCACACTCAAAACGACTTCAAGCGACCGGCTGTCAAGTTTCTCGGCTTGTTACAACTAGCTGCACACCCCCACTGTACATTGAATTCGAGAAGTTGGCGAGGTGTTCCAAAAAAAGAACAGGATAAGTTATAAATTCTGTGCAAAAAAAAACGTGCGCAGCGGTTCCATTCATCGGCTGTGTGGTAGTAGCGATCGTGTTTCGGCAAAGAAATGATCTCACCACCAATCAGGAGTGGTTTTGTTTGAAAGTCCGCTTACCGAAAAGTCGGGCCAAAAGATGCACACCATTGTAGAAGAAAAAGAATGAATCTGTAATTAATTAAAATAAAATAAAATCTGCAAAATATAGCGAATATATTATGGAGGCATCGCTGCAAAATCTGTAATCATTTTTGTAAGCATTTACTATAGACCGGCACTGGATGTTTATTTAAAAGCAACTTAGACTGGGTCTCGCCGTATTTGCAATTATGGATGAATACATGTGGACAGAATTGGCGTTCATTTATACGTCAAGCGACAGATGCAACTATATGGGCATCGATCTTGAGGTAAGCCGACGAGTGGGCAACTATTCTTTTGAGTAAATTCCGAGCGCTAAATCAGCGAGAGACTGTCAACAAAATTTTATGAGCTTTGAAAAATTTACGAAAGGCCGCTACGTTGGTGATGAGTGTAGTTGTTTGTTTCTATCATACAGCAGTACAGATTTAAGAATGAATTGTTTGTGCGCTTGTATGGGCAGATTTACGCATGTTCAAATTTAGTATGAAATGGAGGATGTGAAGAGAATATAATACATGCTTGCCATCGCAACTTCTGTAAGCTTATGTGTTTAAAACTGTTGCTTGGTGCAAAATCCACTTTATACTCACTTGGCCGAATTCGCATTTATAAAGTGTTTTATGGTAGTGTATGGCAAACGTCTACGCCTGCATATTGGCGTATCTTTCTGTCTGTCTGATATCTTCAACTTGAGAATCACTGAAGCGAGAATTACGAAATTTGGCAGGTATTCGAAAAAAAGCGAATCTTCAGTCTTTTTTTAAATATGAGCCCGCAGTCAGTTGGAATATGAAATCCTGTTTGTTGTTTGTAGTACATTAGACGGGCTGATGATCGGTTTAGTAGCGAGTGTTACCATACGTCTGACGCGCATTCCGATTCATGCAATACAACACGTGTTTGAAAGTTGTTAGATGATGGATTTGAGTGGAACAAACACTTTGCGCGAGTAAGTCTAAAATGCGTATTTCAGACGGCAGTGAAGCTGCATGAAAATCTAGTATCGATCACTTACAAACAAGAGGTGAATGTGGACACATCGAGTATATCAAAGGCTTTACAGCGAATTCGTTCAAGGGCAAGAAGTAATCTATCTTTCTGCAAGAAATATCGCTGTTCATTTTGCGAACAACAACCATAAAAACACTCTGAAAAGGGTGAAATGGTTTCCTTGTTTTTCTTTCTCATCTATCAACGATAGCTCCACATTTCTGCGACAAAATTCCTTCGGAATCCTAACCGAAATTCAAGGAAACTATCAGAACCCCAAACAATCCTAGTAATTTTTACAATTTCTGCAAAGCCATAAGTCATCTAATGGGCTTCAACCCTCTTAGCATCTGACGTCGCCGCATTGACGATTGAGGGAGCTTAACACTGTGGCAATCTGAATGTCCAGAGGATTACTTGAAAGCACTTTTGTTGGAGACTGCACCAGTATCTTTGCGTACGGAGTTCATTTTGGAATTACCAACCATCGAAATATATCCGGGCTTTTTTCCCAGATCGAGAACCGTGGATTTAAGCGAAACCAATGTATGACATCCCTATATTTTACGTGGTCGATATGATAGCAGCTGTGCCGCTTGTCGGCACACGTGATGAAAAATCTTTGCCAAAAATTACTGTAAGAAGTTTGCCAAAAAAACTGGCAATACGCTAGTATTGTCACTATTTCTGAATTCGATTTTTTATTGCAGTTGTGCTAACGTGTTTCGATAATCGTCAGCACTTTCGTGATTTATTGTTAGCTGCAAAGGACATGGGCATGACGAACGATGAATATGTTTACATTTTTACCGATACAGCCGAGCCCGGTTTTGGCAAGTCATTTTCTTTCTTCTTTTTTATGCGCCTTGGCAAATTTGCAATTTGGAAAGCGCATTAAGAGCGTGTTATGCGACTTTGCGCATAAGTTCCGGTAGATTCGGCTTAGGAATGGCTAACTAAACCTACAGGTAAGAAATTTGGTCGAGATAATCTACACTCTGGAGTCGCTCCGTAGCTCCATTTTTTGCCGTTTGCGACTGACCTCAAGGGGATCTAAATTCTTAGAATCGGTATTTTCTTGCATGCACCTTATGAGCGGTTAAGCTGCGCCTTCGGTCAGGCATTTTGCATAAAAGCGAACGTTTAGTGGAAAGTTTGTGTGAGCGGTTAAGTAAGGTGAATCCTGAATTGCTGTCACTTGCGAGCAGTTTATAAAACGGGCTGGGCTGATAGAGTGTTCGCCAAAATGCGTGTCTTCCAAGCTTACTGATATGAAATTCCAATTATTCTATATGGAAAACTGCTTGCAGTATAACAAAGTCAAATAATCTGAATACACTGAGCACATAAACACACACAATTTAAGCATTTGCTTTGCACGCACTCATAACGGCTGGGCATTACCTTAATTCAAAGTTGCACGACGAGTAGGTGACGCCTAGCCGCTCACTAACCTATAGTTTGCGAGGAAGGTTCTATTGCTATTAGATATGGCCAGCGTAGACGGGGCAAAGAGTAGTTGATCGCTACATAGTTTAGCCGTTTATGTGACCGACATAACAGGGAGAGAAGTAATTCAGGTTACTGGCACATTACATAAACAAAATTTGTTGCGATCCCAAATATTCGGGCATTTTAAAGAACTTCAACATTTTTTCATTTCCGATGTGCCAATTGTTTAGGCTTTTTCTGAAAAAATGAAAAACTGGGACAGTATTGAATGGCAAAAATACATCCAATAATAATATTTGCGACCGACGATGTCATCTGGTATCTAACATCGATAACTGTTTATGCAATTTTCAAGTTATTGCGGTATAACAGGAAATTTCAAATTCTGTTTCCCTCAACACAGCTCCTCGTTTTCGTGACGGTAATTTACATAGATCGCAAGACGTAAATCCTTCGAAATTCTCCAACATTATCAAAGTGATAATTCAGGCCCGGCACCGAGGCCAATATGGCAGGACACAAAGAGTCCATCGGATGGAAGGGATAAAGAGGCTGTGGAAGCTCTAAAATACGCACTCTTTGTAAGCAAATGTTTCACTTTCTCGCATATCTCATCCCACTGTCTGTGGAACAGTCGGAAAGGCAGAAGGAGTTTGTTGCAGGGTGTCACATTGTTGCTGCAAAATGATTCATAACCATATGTATACATCAATTTTGGCTTCAGATTGCTTTGCTTTCTATCAACCCGCTTGCTTTTAGAGCAGAAAATTTCGAAAACCAGAAACAAACGTCTGCGATCGCAAATCCAGCTTCAACATTTCCATACGCGTAACCACCCATGCACACCGCTATCCATAAACGCGGCTTCACCATTTTAATAGAGTAATTACAGTCTGTTACTGGTGTGGATTGCTTGACAAAACGTTTGCAAGAAATATACCTTGACGATCTTGGGAAGATGTGAGAATGGGTGGGCGAAAACAATATCTTGAAGTACTTTTTGAAAAAGAACAAGAAGAAAAGGCGTAGGGGACGGAAGAACGATGGGGAAGATGATGGTTGCTGGAAAATGCATAGGAACTTATTTGCACAACCGTTTTGAACGTAGTGGTGACGCAAAAACTTTAGAATTATTCACATTGAATTCTCCAACCATCCATTCCAAGTAACCCACAATCGCACAAAAAACACTCAGATTAGGGACATTTGCAAAAACTGTGAATATTGTTGAAAGATTTTTCTAACAGTGAATCCAGGGAATCGATAAGTAATGTAATCGATTAATGAATATCTCAGTACTTAAGTAACCCGTCAATACATTTGGACCATTGCTTCGGTAGATGACAAGATTCAAAAGCACATATTTGGATGTGGCAAAAAAAGAATACGCTTGTCTCCGTTATTTCTTACCAAACGTGTGGCTCCATATTACATACACTTTTTAGCAGAATGCTATGTTTACGTAACAATGCCTCCAGCAACAAAGCGTCGTGCGTTGATGTTCAGCGGTTCTTATACTGTACGCATGAACGCTGTTGCCTTCATTTAATAAAATTCATTTTAATTGAAAACAACAATTGAGGAACTTCATTATACTTTTTAGGTTGAGACCGATAACTCTGGTCGCCTACCACTTACAAAGGAGAAGTTCTCGGCTGAAGTGCTAAGCCGAATGTCTGAATGGCCGTTCTACTGCTCTGAACAGGAATGCCCTAATACACCTGCACTCACGGTTGGCAGAATTACCAAATTAGCTCGCCTAATGTTGACGCCGAGAGTGAAATAAAAATGCGAATTTTTGGAAAATCTTGAGAAACTCCGAAAAGATGAGTTGGAAAGGTAAAGAACGTCAGAAGCTTGAGTTTACACTGAGAAATCGAAGACAGCCATGGGCAACAACAAATTGCATGATAATGGAGTCGAAATCGCTCTTAAAATCAGGTTACGCTAGCGTAAGCGTCGGTGAGGCTATAAAGTGAGCGCTTAAGGAGATCGATGTAATGAGTTTCAGGCAGTAAGACTGCATGGTTCCCAGGAAGTAGGTTCATTGCGCAATCGTCCTAGAAGCAAGATCATCACGAGCCTCTTCGGCAAGATAACTGTTTGGTGTGACATGGCAACCGTACGAAAAACAGTAGAAATGAATGAAATGATAGGCAAGCAAAGTCCTTAAATTTCTGATAATTACCACTTCCAAATTTTTGAAGTAACAGTCGCCCCCACCATATCAGTTCCGATGCTTCTAATGCATGTGATTTCGGCCGATGGACTTGTCATTTTTAATATTTTGAGCACATTTCTGCGTAATGCGGGCGCTGAAAACATGAAAATAAAGTAAACGTTTAAAGTTCACCAAGAAGAATACAGCATCGATGGCACAAAGCAATCACCTCTGACATTGTTGTGTGAAGCAGAAACACAAGAGACAGACCAAATCAATAACATTCCCATCCATGAATCTTTTGAGTTACCGTGAATTCCATATAAAGTTTTCCCATTTTTCTGTCCCAGATTACTCAGTTTTTTTTGAGCAATTTCTGTTCTCAGTTCTCCACGACGAGCATTTTTAGCAATTCCAATATTGAACAATTTGAACAATTCAGAACCTCTGCTATTGTTGCAACGAGCCGAAATCAAGCGGCTAGTAAAATAGATTTTGCTTGCAATCGATTTTCTTTTTCTTTTAGTGTACCCTTAATGCCATTCTATCTAAGTCTGCGTATACGTTTTGCAAAGAAAGTTTCTTAAAGCATTTCAGTTAACAAATCCTATTTTGGATAACATAAGGGATCGTTAGTTTAACACGATCGCAGTTTGAGTTCTTTATGAGATTTGAATTTACGACGAAGCGTTGACTCGATGAAAATGCGTTGTCACAAATGAACTATGCCTTTAAAGAAAGAATAGCACAAGGCTGAGTTCGTTCATTACTCAAACAAATACCATCAATACGAACCGATATGGCCAGTAATGTTTTTTGTTTGAAAAAGGTAAAATGATGTTTGAAAACTGGTGAAAACTAACATTTATTTGTTATATAATATTCCTTATAATATGGAATACCTTTTAAGGCAGCAACGTATGCTGGCCATTTATACGATACAATGTATTTGTATGCGATCGCCTTAAATAAGACGATACAAGAGAACGACGGCATGAATTTAACGCACAGCGGTGCAAGGATCCTTATGAATGCGGTGGGAGAATTTGATGGCAAGTGGAATTTGATGAATTTTTTGCAGATATGCATGCTCTGATTCAAAACATTTCAGTTCCACCACTGGTTTGAGAAATGCTTCATTTATTTGAAATGACTCAACTTAATTAGAGCATATTCAAGGTACTGAATGAGGAGTGACAAATCGAATACTTAAAGGGATGTAATGGTCTAGTTCTTAAAGCATCAACAACACTTGACCTTATGAATTTTTCACGCTAATCTGAGGATGCGTTGGTTAAAACGTGTACCATTCAAGAATACAACAAGCACGAGAGGACGGTCACTGACTCATTGGATTTACTGGCGATAGCCACATAACAGCACTTCTTGGGTGCATTGGAAAAGCTTGATAAAACAGTTAGAACGAACCACAAATAACGACGCTCACAAGCGTAGCACTCAAAATGCCCATTTAATTATTACACAATTCAAACAAGATAAAATCGCAATTTTCGATCCGAGAAAAACTAAGAGAATAGGGCATTGCAACTGGACGAGATAAATTCGCGAGCCTGATAAGGTCTTTTGGAAAAAGCTAAGAGGAAACAATCGAATTTGGTAACAAGTTCGATGGGATTGTGAAGGCGGGTGATAAAGAGATTCTCTACTATATGATTCATTGACTTTCTTGCCATTCTGCTTCGATTTTCAAAAGCTCCTTTCAGCATTCGACGAACAAACGATATATATATACATATAAATATGTATATATATATATATGTTCTCATACGTAGAGGACGTTTCTGGTTACAGGTTCAGTTCGATCCGTTTTGTTTGTTTTTCAAAAGCTATGGCGGAGTGCTTGGACGCTCAGGGACTCCGTTGGTAATAAATAGCAAGAGGGACTGTAGTGTAAACGGAGCCGCATAACATTTTCATTAGAAATCTGAAAAAAATGAACTATTACTTCTGAAACGAAACGACCTTGTCGCGCACACACTGTATAGTAAGGGAACAACTGGCGCTTGCAAGGGAAAGCAAATTACAGCACCAGTTACAAAAGACTTTCACATAATTTTTAGCGTTTCCGTGAATGAATAAAACAGAAACTTGTCAAATTAAGACGGCACACAAATGGGGTAAAACTTTTTCTCGGAAGGTTTCCTCGAAAATTTCAATATACTGAAGAAAACAATAGGAAACATCGAACAACTGGGGAATTTTGTTCATTATTCCCTGAATCGTTCAATTTTATTTAAAGATCTTACGTGTTCGATTACTATTCACGAAGATACAGAGGTGTATGCGGCAAATAATAAAACAGATTGTTATTGTAACGAATGCAAAATGTCTGAAGAAAGCGATAGTGTCTATGCACAGTCACCTGCATCCCGTACATTTGTTGCAAAAATCCTACCGACATGCATTGTGGTTCACGTAGTTCGCGTTCCTTTACATCACAAAAAGTTGGGCTCAGCAATCGAAAAGATCACAAAGAAAAGCAGATGCTAGGAAAGCGAGAAAAACAAGAGTTAATAAGAAGTAATTTTCAACTCAGCTACTGTGTCGTTTTCTTGGTTTGTTCCGCTGCGGTCACTGAAACTGTTCAGAAAGTCCCATGAAATTCTGGTTTACCGCAGCCTTATTCCTCCTATTTTCCAATGATTTTTTGGATTTTGTTACAGTGAATCAAGCTACTCATGAAAACATATCAGGTGGAAGCGGGTAGGTAGGTAGCTTCAAACTGCTGTCTCATAGTCGCGTACCTTGCTCCTGTAGTCAGTTGCAATTCAGTCAAGGAATCACCGTCAATACGCTTAATCCGGGCCTTGTGGAAGGATGGGATTGGTGGAGGAAGAAGGAGAATTCCCTAATTTCTCGATGACGCCTTTCCAAGCAGGTCGTAACCGCGGGGGAAGGGGAACTATTACCCGAGACCAGATGACGGAAGAATCAGGAAATCTCCCACCCCCATCCCCCTTCCCCCTCCTCTCTCCCCGTGAGCTGGATTAAACGTGCAGAGTACTTTTAGCGAAAATTTTTGTACCTTAAAAACTAAACCATAGCGTTGTGGAGCAAAAAAATGAGCAAAAAAATGATTATTCCATACAACTTTACAGTGACTGATGTGGCGGAATGCCGTTTGAGATTTACCGCGGACTTTTTACTAAATTGAAAAGTGAGGGTTTTTGGTGATAAAAAAACTTTCTGTCCATACCATATGCACGCTCGGCTATGATGGCTGTTACCGTATCTTTACTATGGCTCGACCTCGCCGCATGATCAATCTGTTATCGCTTTCGCACAAATCCGTAGGACAATGAAATCGCCCAAAACGACTACCTTACCTTGTTTATCGAGAGGATTATGTTCAGGGTAATCTGACACTGTCGAGTATTGACATCTTCATCAGAAACATGTAATGAGAAGACATAATAAGCTTCATTTTGAGGACACAATTAAATTGTTTGGCGAAAACTTACATAAGCTACTTGGCATCAGTAAAGGGCTTCTCTTGGACGATATATTGGAGCAAAAAGGGAAGAGTGCAATCAAACAAAAAAGGTCATTTTGCGCTCTCATTCGCCAACAGTGGAACTGGGCCTACTACTCAGTCAGTAATAACGTAACATGACATTTGAAAAACTACAATCAGCGTAGAAAGAGCTCTTTCGGAAAGAAAAGATTCCATCTAGCAGCTAAAGTACGTTTACAAAAAGACCAACACGTTGCTTAAGACCTGTTTGGAATTGTTTTGAATTTTTCAAAGAGTCAAGTAAGCGCTATATGACAGTTAACCTCATTTAGCCAACCGCAGGTTAGATGTTCGGAAAGTGAACCTCTAGCTACCTTTTCCGCCATCCGGGGCACTGCATTGCAATGAGCAGTTTTTCGTTGAGCACGTATTCGCAAGCAATTCAAACATGTGAGGATAAGCCATAGTAAGCCTCATTTGTAATGTCCATAAAAGCAAAAATGCAAATCTATATGTGCTTTAACGTCCTCTAATATCAGCAGGACCTCACAAACTTTATTAACGTACACTCTAAATTTATAGTTTTCTTCAAGAACTCCGGAGTTCAGCCACTTGAATCGAGCTCATGTGATTCTTGATCACGAGAAGGAGCCAAAGAGTCAAAATTTCGAACACTTCTATCGCATTATTTCGGCATGTTGTTATGAACGTTCGAAATGAACATCATAGTCTCCTCATGTTTTACATAAGCAAACAAGGACGCACTAAAAACTTCTTAAAACAGTTTCTTAGAGCTTAGCCAAGTCTCATGGCCAAGTGTTTTTATGCCGAATAGTAGTAGTAAAATAATTTTAGAAAATACAAACAACAAAATGTACCTATTTATTTAGCTGGGACATAATAGGCCGTAACTTGTATACCGTGGTGAAACCAAAAAGTTTTCGTAATTAGTAAAAGTATCGTTGTTACGAATAAAAATAGGAAAAAAAAGCGGGATTTTGTTGTAAACGAAATCACCGGAAGAGTTCGGTTCGTGGGATCGCAGCAAACAAACAAACGAAAAAAAACGCAGTACACATACACATCGTTTTTGTATTGCGTTTGTTCGCCTTTCAATGCGATCTCTACTTTCTGCGTTTTAGGTATGACAGGACGCGTTATAATTGGTGGAAATGGTACGAGAGATCCTGTATATATTGTAAGAGGACTCAACAAATCATCAAAATTGGATGTTTTTCTCAAAATTCGCATGTACACAATCGTACCGGTACGGCTAGCCTCTGTTCTTCGTTCCTTTCATTTACCACACCTTGACCCTTTGCCCAGCGGTAAAGGCGAGGATATACTATTCAACGACAGTTAAGACATAAAAAAGTTACAAAGCGCATCACTGCTATATAACACAAAGAGGTCGTGGACAACAGCACGTGATCGTTCGGTGCCCCTTTAGTCTCTCTATTTAAACGCCACTTTTTAAGTTTGGCTGCTATTAGATTACCACCTACCTGCCCGTGCGGCAGAAGCGTCACCTGTTGCAACTCCAAATTCGTCGTAGTCCATGGCTGTTACAGTAGATACATTTAATTTCTGCAAAAATTTCACGTTAACAGGAATATTGACGGTTTTCTCGAAGTGTTCACTGGTTCGTCACCAGTAGCACGAGTTCAAGTGAAGCTATCTATGCCCGAGTTTACACGCCGAATCACTTAACAAAAATTCTGCATGCGAGTTTTCTTGATAAAAACTCGTGCAAGTTAGCGCGTTCTTGGATTCGCTCATTTTGGCGTCAGAGTTGTGAAGTTTCGTGATGTTAATAAGCAGGAACGAGTCGAGATTTCGGGCGAGATAGTAGACTGTTCGTTCTGTGGTTTACCCAGTGAATCTATCAATTGCACTTTCCGTTCTATCTTCACGGAGTTGCGGGATCGCATTGAAGAGGCGAGCGCAAGAGGAACGACCATTGTTGCATTCTTTATGGAGTTGAACTATGCGCCATAAGGCGATTCTTGCCATGACACAGTTGATTAGAATCATACGCGATTGGATCCCTTTACAGAGCTCTCCAAATTGCGGTAATGCACCGAATGTAGAGAAGTTAGCCTCCGCAGGGCTAGAAGGAGATAGAGGGCACAGCATTGTTGGGCTTGCCACTGATATCATCATTCGGTTTCAGGAGTTAAAACGTCTCTATGAAGATGAACTGAGTTCAATTTGGGCTTTGCGAAATGGAACACGTCCAACTACACCCCCACGCTGTGGGTACAATAGCACCGGATGTCCATTGAGCTTCCTTGATGTACATATTTCGTTTTTTTCTTATAGTTTATCAGTATGAGGAAGGTGGTGTTTAGTCGTGGTGTGTCATTTAAAAACGTTACCCTTGTTAAACACCTCAGCTAATAGGCATAACTCCGTCATTCGGTCTCTTCTTCCGTCCCCCCCTCCTCTCCCTCTACCCCATCCTGGACAGTTGTACCAGTTTGGCACATTACTTTCAACTTTTACCAGTTTTATTTGAGTTGCATTTTCTACGAGTGAAAATATTTGCACAACAGGCATAAATGGCTCGCAAGTTCTTAAAACCACTTTCCCTGTTATGTAATTCGTATTCTTATTTTTCGGAACGCGTTTCATATCTACTGACTTCTGACCCTCCTTGGGAGATTATGTTCGTATATGATATAGGTAGCAAAGAAATGTCGTTGTTTTATAAATGATTTTCTTAGGAATATTATGGTTATGTGATCTGCGCTGCAACGGCTGCATTTATAGTTATTCTGTTCACGATCTTTGGAATTGCCTTCACAATCAGGTAGAGATTCACGATTTCAGAGATCCTTGTATTCGAACATGTCATTTATTGCAATAATGGTAATCGAATATATCTCAGTTGCTAAACTTTAAAACATTACAGTTGCTAAGTTCTATGTTGTTACAATAAATACAGTGAGTTTTCGTGGAAGATTAATTGTTCAAATGATATGAATTTTTAGCGTAGAAGCGTAGGTTATTCTGCTTGTTAAACTTTTATTTTTGACAACATAATGCTTCACCTAAAATGAATCATTGGAATATTTTGCTGTTTTATCCGCTGATCTTTTAGATCTAAAATGAAGGAAGCGGAGAGGGCAAATCTAATGTGGCAGATTCCGTTCGCTTTGCTTACTGTTCTTGAAGGAAAGGTTAGTCGTTCTTTATATGGGTGCATAAGTGCTCCATGCCTACTGTGGTTTTAAATATTAAGCAGGCTCTTCAATGATCACGGGAGAGATTACGATCAATTTTCCGTGATGTCACATTTGATTTTCATATTTGGTTTTGACGATTTGCAGAGGCGTAGTAACACTGGGCGGAGCGTCATTCTCCCCGCATTAAGCTAGGAGTGGTTTGGACCGTTTTAGGTCCTATCCTTTCGAAAGGTGATTCCACCGCCGTAACAGCCAGTTCGGTTAGAAATTAGTTAATATTCAAAGGAAATTAATTATTATTCAAATGCCTTCCAAATTAGTTAACAGTAGATGCTTTTAAAAAATACACTTTTAAGCACACGCTTTTAGAAAACATTCGGGCATTTCGTGACGAACATGCTCCATGGCGAAAAAGTCTGGTCATTTCCATTATGTCCGAAGCATGTTTTGGCAGCTATGGCAGAACGCTTTACGTCTTGTCTCACATTTTCACTGCACAAATGCGCACGAAACCCCTTTAAAATAGCATTTTTAAAAACACCAAGAGAGCTTGTTGAATAACTTATGACGCTACACGCCGCTGCATAGTGGTCAATCACTAACGGCTTGACAAATTGCTCTTTTCATAGTAACTACACATTTCATTTATTGACATTTCGGGCTTCTTTACATTTCTCAGCTTCAACCTGTTCTTGCTTCTTTTTTTTGCAACAATCATCAAAGGTTTATGAAAAGAAAAAAAATATTTGACAATTTGTTCGATCGCTTATTCCACAGTGCCATTTTTTATTGGGATTGGCAAATCCAAAGCAAAGTGATCGTCTAGGAGAGCTCATATGCTATTTCATCTGCAAACTAGCAGTTCGATTGTAGAAATTCCCAGTAAGCTAGCTCTCGAATGGAAATTGCGCCGAGAAAAAGAGCGAAATGATTAACAGAAAGCATCGAAAAAGTAAGGCAGACGGCGCCTGAAACATCCGTTGATGAGCGCTGAATCTGACGACATTCGCAAATGCATTCATGTGATTTTGAGTGGCTGCCTTCAACGCATTTGGCATTGTTTAGGGCACCTCGTCCTGTGACAGTTTCAGCGAAAAGTTATTGTAGGAGAGGATGAAAATGAGAAAGTACATATATACAAAGACGTATAATAAATGCAAATATATTCTGTAATATAAGAAATGTAAATATGTTTAAATGTATTTGATCATCTAATGAATGTAACTATATTGTTATTTTATTTAGCGTGACGAGAGCTCGGTTAGGAACGGGTCAACATTTTTTTCTGGGCTAAACGACCACAACGATCCACAGGCACAATATGTTTCTTACCTGCTAAATGGAGAGCACGTTGTCGGTGAAAGACATCCGGTGCACCTTCACCTCCTCGAATCGGACTTTGCCGAACTTCGTTTTGTGGGTTTTCTGCCTTTTATGTTGGACATCATTTCCCACGAATGAGGGGAGGATGAAGGAAGGAGACTTATATGATAATCTTATTACTTAAATTGTTCTCTTAGCTGTCTTCAAAACAGCAATGGAGCTAGCTCATCGTGGACGTTTCAGCGTATTTTCGACATTACCTTTTGCCTGAAATTGCTGAATAGCCGATTTCTTCGGACAGAAATATAATGGTTTTGGAAGAGGAAATTGGTCGCTCAAGTTTCCTAACCAAGCTAACTTCTAGATTTCGCTACCAAAATTCCCGGGATCGGGCAGAAAGATTTCAACAATACATTTGTTTTTTGAATGATGTGCATAAAACAGATTTGGGATTTTGGTTTAGTATCCTTTTGTGTCTGAATGCGCAGGCAACGAATAAGAACTTCGAATTTCAGATGCGACATTTTGATCATGAGAACATAAACCGATTTATTGGACTGTCGTTGGACGCACCTATTCTTACATCTGTATGGAAATACTGCAGCAGGCGAAGCATAAAGGTGAGCTCGGCAACAGCCAATCTCCTTTGCCAAGTCGTTGATTTGCGCTTCTATCAGTCATATAATAACGCTTCATTAGCATTCCAGTACAAAACGCGTGAGCATCCTGTCGCGTTCGCTGATCCCCACTGCTGTGTTGGTCGGTTGGAGCGGAGCGGCGGGCGTAGTTGACTAGAAGACGTTTACTGACGAACAGCAACCACACCATAGAATTACGGCAACAACAACAACAACAACAACAACAACAACAACAACAACAACAACAACAACAACAACAACAACAACAACAACAACAACAACAACAACAACAACAACAACAACAACAACAACAACAACAACAACAACAACAACAACAACAACAACAACAACAACAACAACAACAACAACAACAACAACAACAACAACAACAACAACAACAACAACAACAACAACAACAACAACAACAACAACAACAACAACAACAACAACAACAACAACAACAACAACAACAACAACAACAACAACAACAACAACAACAACAACAACAACAACAACAACAACAACAACAACAACAACAACAACAACAACAACAACAACAACAACAACAACAACAACAACAACAACAACAACAACAACAACAACAACAACAACAACAACAACAACAACAACAACAACAACAACAACAACAACAACAACAACAACAACAACAACAACAACAACAACAACAACAACAACAACAACAACAACAACAACAACAACAACAACAACAACAACAACAACAACAACAACAACAACAACAACAACAACAACAACAACAACAACAACAACAACAACAACAACAACAACAACAACAACAACAACAACAACAACAACAACAACAACAACAACAACAACAACAACAAAACAACAACAGCAACAACAACAACAACAACAACAAAAACAACAACAACAAAACCAACAACAACAACAACAAAAACAACAACAACAACAACAACGACAACAACAAGAACGACAACAACGACAACAAAAACAACAACAACAACGAGAACAACGACAGCAGCAACAACAGCGACAACAACGACAGCAACGACAACGAAAACAACAACAACAACGACAACAACAACAACAACAACAACAGCAACAACAACAACAACAACAACAAAAACAACAACAACAGCGACAACAACAACGACAACAACAACGACAACAACGACAGCAGCAACAACAGCGACAACAAAGACAGCAACGACAACGAAAACAACAACAACAACGACAACAACAACGACAACAACAACGTCACCAACAACAACGACAATAACAACAGTAGCAACAACAGCGACAACAACGACAACAACAACGTCACCAACAACAACGACAATAACAACAGTAGCAACAACAGCGACAACAACGACAACAACAACGTCACCAACAACAACGACAATAACAACAGTAGCAACAACAGCGACAACAACGACAACAACAACGTCACCAACAACAACGACAATAACAACAGTAGCAACAACAGCGACAACAACAACAACAACAACAACAGCAAAAACAACAACAACAACAACAGCAACTACAACGACACCAACAACAATGTGTGAACGCACTCATACAGCCAATGATTATCGGACCTGATAG